>CAJQUW010002939.1:0-180742 GCA_907163375.1 Prostheceraeus crozeri | reverse complement strand
TAGCATACGTGACTAAGGTGAGTGTTAAAATGAATTTCATGTTGACCAGAGTTCTTGTGTATAAGAGATGTCAGCACAGTAAGTAAAACTGCAACATCAAAGATCTCGTTGGAATGACGTTAACTGTCAAGTATCTCAAGCTTTTAAATATGAAACAACACTATGTCTCTTTCTTCATGAGTGAGATGAATGTAGTAGGAAGTGTGCTTGTTTAACTTAAGGATGCTAAATTGCACAACTCAAGCATCTATTTTTGAATGTAAGAATGCATGTCAGATCTAAGCAGGCATGTGAAGCAACGTTCAATGAATGAATCTGATGTTGTGCATTCAAATGAGCACACAATTAGACGCATTCAACATAGGTAAACGTGAAAGTATTTGAGTGACAAACCTCTAATGCTGCTGTGATCGTTCATTACAATTTTCATCGAAGGTATGTCTATTGAACTGTATGTTTGTGATCTCAAAGCAATGAGAAATATATTTGTCTTTATGTGATGATCTTCTACGTTATGTCTAATGTTTGATTTGGTTATACACTAAAGTTGTTGAAGACACTAGTCACTTACACTTAACCATTGATAGTCCTGTGTTTTGAACGACATGCCTCATGCATTATGCTGCAATCATACTGTCTATCTTGCAAAGTTGTTAGGTGACAGTAGTGTAAATTATATATAAAGTTGCATTTCGATTGTCAAAGCAACCTGATCAGTGTTTCTAAATCAATGGTAGCTATTGCCCTCATGTAAAAGCATCAGTCATGAAGTAGATTCATTAAAGATACTTAACAAAGGTGCACACGAATTCATGCAATCATCCCAGATGGACAAGTTGAACTTACCAGCAGTTGAAAAACATAGGTGTTACGATGAATTTAAGCATAGTTGAAAATATGACTGAGTGCAAACATGTCTCATGCGGTTGAATTTGACAGTCAATTTTGCTCCTTGCGACTTCATCAGCAAAGCCTCAGAGGTAAAGTCCGTGACTACATAATTTCTTTTCACAATGAATGTGCAGACCTTGGATTTGCTATTGGAAAAGGATGCCTAGTTTTTCAACAACTAATGGAAATATGAAAGGTTAGGACATGAAGGGACGTTTAGTGGCAGAAATAGAATTTGAAAAAACGAAGGGTGACAATGTTGGTGAACGTCCATGTTTTTCACTTCTCATCACAATCTGCAGAGAGCATATATCATGGTCATGATTTGTATCAACGACATATGACAAAAGTGGCTTCACGGTTAGATACCTTTCATGAACATGGAGCAAACTTATTACTGTGTCGTATCAAGCATATTCATATTCAATTGATTGTGTTTGACTGAATCTCCCATCTGCATGTATCCTCCCTCATCCTGTGACAATGTCATGGAATTAACAGTGCTCAATCATATGTTTCTTAAATGAATGTATTAAAATCATCACTTTAAACATTGCTTGCCACAGCTTCGTATCGCTGAAATATCTGATTATGATATTGCTTTATTTTCAAATTGACATCTTGTCATACTAGGGACATTGCATTGATGTTGAAAATATGTTACGCAGTTGTACTGTGTGCAACATTTCAATATTGAAATTCATTTCTTAATTGCACTGTGGTTCACGGATGAAGAAACTCTGTAATCGTGAATGCTCACATCATGTCTGAACGATGTTAAATATAATTTTAATTGGAAATGTTCGTTTTCCTGTCGTCGTTTTTTCCATGGAGACTTATTGGCAATCGTGTACAGAAGCATGAATGATTCATATAGTGCTAAAACTTGTTAACAAAAGTTTTGGTGAAAAATCGTAAATTAAGTGCCAACGGATGTTTGTTTACGTTGAACAAGGTTTCCTATTTTGCAAGATTGGAAACTTATACTTAGTCAGGTCGTCTATGATATGGGGAAGGTATTTATTGTCAATGATTACCGAGGATCATGAAGCGGCAAGATATGTATATTGATGTATAAAGTCACCTGAACGTGTTCGATTGCCGTATGGTTCGTATATTCAGATACTGTGGAATGAATGAATGAACCCAGAGAATGAACTAAAATTAGACTGATCATTTTTATATTTTTACAACCTTATCCAAAAATGCCATCACTTATATTTTCTACTTAAAGCATCTACCAAACTTATGAAATCACATCAACGTTGAAAGAAAAATACATATTTGCACACATGCGTATATCATTGAATCACAATCGCAATATGAATGTACAAGTTATCAAAGAATGCAAACATGGACGTGAAATAAAGTCATGAAGTGAAAGGAAGGACACCGATGATTGTCACTATACAAGTTTTTGATGTGTTTCATGTACACAGAAAGTCATAGACACATCATAGTCTGGGTAATCACAGGAGGATATAGATGCCGCAGGAAAGCAATGTCACCGAAGTGTGGGGATGCACATCATATGATAATATAGACAGTAAACCAAAAGGACAGGTGCTTAGGAATCGGAGAAGTGTGATGTACTGATGAAAAGCGTGTCATACGATTCACAACTTAAAAGCAACATAAGAACTCCGTCTTGTGAATTTAGGGAGAAAAACATCGCCGCTAAAACATAGAGCGAATGGTTCACGGGTCATAAGCGGATGGAGCAACAGAAAGTTTTTCGTCTTTAGGATGTGGAAGATTTGTGCCTGAGTGACCGTGGGAGTGAATGATTTGGACTCAGCCAGCAGCGTTTATTCTCCCACGCACTAAGAGCTCGCTTTCTAAATGTACACGTTTGAATTTGATGGCTAGTTGATTTTATTGTCATATTGACGTAACTATCAATTTTATCTTGGTATGCTGCTGTGTAATTTTCATAATTGAAATTTTTCACATTGGAACGGGAAATTCCTGTAGCACGTTTGATGGAGTCAGAGCTATCCCTATATTTCATTGAATACATTTTAGGTCTTAACAGTATCATTCCATAGTGAGCTACCAGCGCATTCATCCGTGAAGCAGCCAAGTTTAGCCTTGTCATTTTTTGAATTAAGTGGATGTGATGATGGATAATTAGAACTATCAAATGTGTGTTCAAAATGTTTAGGGATGTCAGTTTCAGGTAAATGTCATTTACTGTGATGGCCAAAAAAAGCTATCAGTATCCCCGTATGGTTATGAGCTAACTGCACATAGACTCACGAATGGTAATGTAAGTGTATGCTTATGTATTCAGCCTTTATTACCTTCATTGTAACTATTGGACATACCTCAAAGCCCAGCCTCGCACAGGTATCGTCTGCTTGAGAGGCTCTGGCAACTAGTCAATTATGGTTATTATGTCAAATAAAGTATTCAACGTTGATGTGATGGAGTGGATAGCGCCCTCCTCGCGCGCCTATTTAACGACCTGTGGATCAAAAAAGTGTCTATGTTGTAGTACATTGAACACGAATCCAGTTTTCACTAGTTTTAGTACAGGGAGAAGTTTTATTTTCAATAAACCAGGATTATATGATTGCAAATCATTTAACGTAATTTACTTATTTCATGTAAAAAATGCGGCTTGCAATATGTTGGTCAGACTAAGCAAACACTTCACTGTAAGACTTAATGGCATAAGGAAGTACATTTCTAGCGAAAAGAAAAACACTTTTCATAAGTAATCATTTCCGAAGCGAATAGTCCACAGCCGTGATGACATTGTATTCAAATTATTGATGTTATTAATGATTATGAAAATAATGAAGATCTATCAGAAAACAGAATAAAAGTGAGGATATCTACATAAAAACCATGAAGACTATTATCCCCCTTGGATTAAACGACAAAATCTCGGTGGTGCTGCGTTTCGCAAGGTTCAATAAATGATGAATGTTATTATAACAGTCCAATCCCAAGACGGAAAAGAGGCACGGAAAAGAAAGAAAATCTAGAGAAAAGTTTTTCTTGACCAAAGATACTTTCGATCGACTTGCTTAAAGATTTGAGAGATTATTTTAATGATAAGAAGATATGCTAGATTTTATCAAACGTTAAAGTCAATTATTTTCACACTTTAAAACAGTTGAATGCAATTTACGATTCACGAAGACATGACTTTCTCATACATATGTCGCTTATTGCAAACAACACCATATAAAAAATAATCCTATAAAAGAATAAGGACAGCAAGTCCAACCAAAATATTTCCTTTAAAAATAAAGATGGATTCAAGTTAATCTGAACAGTATTTTTGCACGACAGTAATCTGAATCGACCTTCAATCCGGAAAAGATTCGTAGTTATTATTCCACCGACAGTAATTTAACTCTTTAAATAACCCGATTTTCTCTAACACTGTGTAATTATAGTGTTTTTAAAACATTTCTTAAAGCATCACTCTGACAGTATGAGTGCAATTAACGAGAAGATAGTAAATGTAACTGATCACAAAAACGTCACTATATGATTTTCATAAACACGTCCATCTCTGAGCAGACTTTAAATTTCTGTGAACATGACAATCTGAGAGAAATTATTTGAACTAGTTACCAAGCATAGAACTGAAGATAATATTGACGATGCGAAACTTACCGATGAAAATCGAAGCTGGCATTAGACCGTCATATTGTAACGAGGCTAAAAATAACAAACTTGATATAGACAGCTTTCAAAATGGAAACTCAGAATATTAAAATTGTAAAAAACAGTTGTTTCGATTCAAAAGACGATGAACGTAAAAAGACTATACGTCTACATAGATTAATCTGAGAAAGTTAAATGAAACACGACCTTAGACGATTGCTTGATTACATCCATAAGTTCTTTGTGGTGGCCCCTATAGACAAAGCCAGTAATAATTATGCCTTTATTTGCAAAAAGTTCTATCTACAAAGTCCTCCTAGAATGCTAGGTTTGATATCAGTACTATGAACCCTTTGGTAAGAGACTTATTGTCCAGTTCAACGTAAGGCCAGCGATATACAAACATAATCGATAACTTTAATGATGACTAATAAATTTAAAAAACACTACTGTAAAGAAGAAAACTTTAAACTACTCAAAAATGTTATTGGTTACCCAAATTACATAAATCACCATATAAGTTTCGCTTTATTGCTGGAGCTAGACGCTGCACCACTAAACAACTATCAGTAAAGATAAATAAAGGTTTGGCCGTTATTAGGGAACACTTCAAAAGATACTGTACTGCCATTTACAGAAACAACGGAATCAATTATTTTTGGAGCATTCAGTCAACTGAAGAATTCCTAATGAAAGCCCATAGTGTAAAAGTAGATAATTTACAAGTATTTGATTTTTCTACTTTATATACTAACTTAGATCAAAGCGAGGTTCAAAACCACATTCATGCGCTACTTGATATCATTTTTAATGAAAGCAGTAGAAAATTCCTGTGTATTGGATACGATAAGGCATTCCTATCACAAAAAAGATACAGCGGTTATTCTATTTTCACGAAGGATACTTTCAAACATGCGATTTCCTACATAATTAACGAAGTATTCATCACTTTCGGAGATTACGTTTTTAAACAAAAATGTGGCATACCAATGGGAGGCAACTGCAGTCCTTTGTTAGCAGATCTTTTTCTACTACACTGTGAATTCTGTTATATGAGAGATATTGTTTCTGAGGAAAAGATAGGACTAGCACGTTTATTGTCAAACACTACCAGGTATATCGATGATTTATGCATCTTCAATTATAAACATTTTGATAAGATTATTCCTAGAATATATCCCCAAAGTCTGGTAGCAAACAGGAGTGGCAACAATAATAAAGAAGTAGAATATTTAGACGTCAAACTGAGCATAACTGACTCTGGATTAAATACATCAGTGTATCATAAAGTGGATTATTTCAGTTTTCAAGTAACTCTTTTGACCTTCCCTGAAAATAACATACCTCGGAAAACAGGAATTAATGTATTTAGTAGCCAAATAATAAGATATGGACGTATTTGCTCTTCATTAAATGATTTCATGGATAAAACCAGAAACACCTTTACGCTACTTCAGCACAGGGGTTATACCGAAACCGAACTGAGACTTTCCGCCGAAAAAGCTTTACATAAGCATAAATACATTTTGAGAAAATTCGGACTGTACTCAGCGAGACAGATCGCCTCATCTTGCCTAAAAGCCAATACATCGAACTGTTAAATTATAATTTTGGAGGCTGCATGATTCATGCAGGGCCCCGCTCGAATGGGTCTGAGTGTTCAGGAGCAGGGGCCGAAACACGAATCCTATTCGAGTTCCTGCTGATGACCTCTTCTATTGACTGATTTTGACGGACGCTTTTTGACATTAATGCCTTGAAGCAACTTTCCTGCCCGGCTTCCAACGTAGGGAAGATAAGGTCCGGGGCTTCATGGCATCTTGTTGACGGCTACCCAGATATTTCGTTTGACTGCAATTATTCGTTCACTATTTCGATAGTCTGCATTTCCTCGTTTACATGTTTATTGTTGGACATTTTCTGGTAATTGAAAATATTAAACTTTATTTCTGTAGAGAACGCAACAATCAGTCCTTCTCAGGATTCATCGGTATCTTTAATTTCATCTTTCTTCTTCAAACTGTCTCACTCTGTAATGGGATCCACCTGTATAGGATTAAATTCCTCGTGAATGAAAATACCACACCAAATGTCATTACGTAACAGAGATTAGGAGCGATAGAATTGGGAGGCACAACGTGTGTCCTCTTCAGCCTTGTAATAGGATAATTGTTGTCAAATCAACGTAGAATGAAACAGTTTTTACGCTATTTAGTAAGCATCTCACACATTAACTTAGACATTTGAAAATCACATAATTTACGTAAGTTGGTAATGCATTCCTTGAGCAATTTTACTTCTGTAAGCGTTTTACTGTAAGAATTGACTGTTTAGATGTAGATATATTAAGTATGTTGGTATAAATTCATACCTCTTTCGCGATAGTACAGTTGCCTAAATGATTGACTGATTTTAATTAACCCACCCACTAAATCCACAAAATTAAAAAGTGGACATGGTTTTAGTGTTTCATAAAATATTTTGCATATTTTATGCATTTTGCTGCAGCTTCCCATACAGTCAAGTCGGAAAGCAGCTCAAGATGCCTTCAAGCGAATGAGAGAGCCTGCTTTACTCACTAGCTACCGTTTCAATGTTAATGTCAATGAAACACCATCAACATCAAGCGTTCAAACGGATGAAAGTACATGTCCTCAATGTCTGATCTCATACTACAATGATGCAAGCGGAGATGACTGGCTCCAGTGCATGGAGTGTCAGAGGTGGGAGCATGCAAAATGCGGTGGAAAAAGTACTATCGGAACATTTTTTTGTAAGGCATGCGTCAGAAACGTTATTGACTTCCTGACGAAATAGCTTGACTGAATATCATTGACAAAGTTTGACTAGTCCTATGATACACGTACATCAATATAATTAATTCGAAGTTGGGATAACTTTTTTTACTTTTAATTCATAAAATTCAGCTGGTGATCGTGACTTTTTTGGATTAATTTTGTGTCTTGCTGCTGATAAGCAAAAAATAAGTTGTCCATTTTTGGCAAGTAGTGTCCTAATTAGGACAGTATAGTGTCAAATTAGGCAAGTGAGATGTAATGCTTTAGATAGGGGGTAGTCAAAAGTGTCTCGAAGTTAGGAAAGTTTACCTATCCTTTAAGTTACTTACTTTTTCACTTTGATTTGAAGCATTTTCATGCAAAAAGAGGTGCATTTTCTGTTCAACGCTTAAGATCTTAAATTGTAAGAATGTTGCTGTAATTGCCTGAGAGCTTCCAATATATAATTGCTTGTCTGATCCGAGAGCGAGCTGGTCTTAGGATGCTACATTACCTTTGTATTGATAATCAATAGAAGTTTTATACAAGATCAATTCTCATGTGTCATTTTCATTACCTTTCATCACTATCTTTCCTTCCTATGAAATATCATCATGCGTGCATGTCATATGCTATTTCTTGCATGATATGAAATTTCTTTGTCTAAGTATCAATCAATAAAAAATAAAATAAAACATCAGCTTCACTTTTGTTCCTTAACGCGGCGTTTAGAAGTCGAAAGCAGTTGGGAATTATTGTTGAAATATCCATAGCATCGGCTATTCATTAACAGCTTTCACTGAAATTTAGTGAGAAAGTGAAATTGAACTATGATTTACTGATCTTATTCTTGAGCGCTTTCGACGACTCTAATCAGAATGTGAGGTCATTTTCCAAAGGAATTCTAAATAATCTTTCACGCGAGTTATACTACTTCATATAAACTCATTATCACCACAATTTACTTATTCTCCTTTATGCTATGAAAATGTGTCTATAACCTTCAAATGCACATTATCTGGAATCCTTTCGTAATTTTATTATTAGAGGCGAAGGGTTTCATGTTAATGATGTGATCAATAATTACTTTCATTTTCTTTTCCTTACATTCACCTGTCATTATTTTCCATCAGTAATGTGCTTTATCGACCATCATTCCATCGTCCCTCGTAAATACCCAATCGACTCCATTATCAACTAATTTCATGTCAATTTCCTAAATGCGAAAGTCTAAGAAAAAACAACTGTGATGCTATTAAAATGTTCTGTTTATCAAAATAATTTTTGAAAAATTGAAGGTTAAAAATACAAAGGCTATGAAATCACCATGAAGAAATCACAGATTGCGCCGATATTACTGACTATAAGTCAAAGCGAGCTGTAAAAGCGATTTGGAATATAAAATGAATGATAAAAAGTATTTTGAGAAGACGATTCTCGTGGAAGTTTTCTTGATCAGTTCAGATCTCATTTCAGTCTGAAGCCTGCATTGTTCTCAACTTATTCATTCAACTTGAAGGACACCAATTCTCTGAAAAAGAAGACGATAAACAACGGTAAATTGATTATTGGTTCATTCAGAGTCTCATGTGTGTGATTTCAAATGACAAGTCAATGATTTTCAAATATTCTATAGGAAAACGAATTTGGTGTATATTTTAGCTAGAGATAACTGATTTTCAGTATGTGGTGATCTCAGATGATCTGTGAAGATCTTTCAATGTAGTTTTTACGTCCTGTCAAGTGCTGCCGTAAATAACTTCATCGATAATTGAAAATCAAAAGACGAAACATGATACGAGCCATGATTCCTGCGGGGTTGGATGTGAGGATTTAATAATGCTCGTTTCAGGAATTGTTCAAAATTATTAAAAACTTATTTCCTGGTAATTCAATATCGTTTCTGCTTTCGTTCCTCATATTTTCAGTGAAAGTGGATGATCATCAAATTACAGAGTTAACCATGTGACATTGGATTTATGGGACTAGTTTTCGCGAGTTATCTAGTTTTATTGTTTATTTGTAGTCAGGATAACCACATTTCTGAGCTTTCCACATTCACAGGTTATTCAAGGTGTGATAAGCTTTACAACATCAATTCGTCAAGTAAGAATGAAGACATCGGCTTCAACTCTTGCGAATTATGGAACTTTCCACAGAGAAATGTTCACATCTAAAACAGTGAGCATTTTCAGGTTAGGATTTCTCAGGACTAATTAACTTTAGTGATCAGGGTTAGAGCTGTAGATTCCGATTGTGCTTCAGCTTGGGCGCGCCTTCCTTGTCTAGTTTTCACCGAAGGATGAAAATCCAAAACTAAAAGTAATTCTTTCAGATGACATTTTGCTGTCAATCCTCCATGAAAGACAATTGCTTTTAGAAAGTGATAATAACTCTGGCAAGCACTGCTCGTCTAAAACAATGTTGTTGTACACTGCGTCTGTATTTCAAAACTGTTGATAGAACAATGTCCAGATGATGTGATATATTTGAATGTGATAGAAATCTGACTCTGTGGGCAGTCACAAACCTCTATGCGCACGTGTAAATTACGGAGGAACTTACTTCTTATCATCCTCTCTTAGAAGCAAGCTCACAGGCATCCAAATCCTCGTACACATTTTCCTGAAAGGTCAAGAACACACGGAGAAGTCAAACTTGTCATTATAGCAACCACAGCGACAGAAAAGACATTGAAACGTTGTCCAAAAAATTATACATCAAAGCTCGTCACGAATTCTACATCAAATCATGCCCATAATCAAATCCAATTTCAGCGACTTCAACGGAAATGTCTACTGTTCTGAGCATCTAGTGACTGCCGCAGAAACCTTTATTTCTTTCCTTCTTCTTCATACAAATGATTGGAAGAAATCGAATTCCTCCAAGAATGAAAGGATTGGAGTTAAAGGGTAGATTAATTATAGAAAAAGTTATAAGTAGATATAATTTCATAAAAGTAGTATTATGATGATAAAACAATGATCATGGTGATTAATGTTATCAGCATCATTTTTGACTTTTAATGTCTCGAAGCATGTTGTGCAAAAGAAATGCGGAAACCGTTATCTCAAAGCAGTAAATTCTGCAAATATTTAGCATTTTTATTACATTTCATTACTCCATGTATAATGACTAATTCATAACCGTCAAATATATTAGCAAAACTGATGGGAAATTCTGAACATCGCAAATAACCTTCTCCCTATCAAAATATAGAAGACTTTGCGAGCAATTTTCATAATGTGACTACCTTAGCAATTGTTGCATTATTGAAATGTTACTGCCAATTTATAAGTAACCTGATTTAAATTTCCTTTGGATTTTCGTATAGGAATTCTCTGACTTATTGCGTCCGGCTTTATTTGCGATCTATAAACCCAAACATTATTCATTGGTATTTTTATCTTTCTTGTTCATTTAGCGATATTCATTACATCTATGTGCTAACATGCTTTGTATTTCTCTCTCTAGCATAATGAAGAAAGTTGATTTTCTGTCGATTTCAGCACACTTTTCCATTTGTCTTCGATATTAATTCATCATGTGAATGAGTTTGCAGAAAGCCCTCACTTCCGAGACAAGCACTCCATTCAAAGCCAAGCATTCTCTGTTAATGATTCCGTTCTCTTTCTTGATTGCATTTTCATCAAAACATCCAAAAGGTTTAGAACTTACTTTTTCCATTTCTGCATTAGATCTTCCTTCGTCACATTTTCCCTGAAAATTTCAATAGATATTGATCTACATTGCTTGGAAAGACACATCTGATGTGAAACTCTATGATGATGAGCAGCCGAAATGACTATCGTCGCTTAATGTTTCATTCCTACATGCATATTAGACGTTTTTCACATAACTTGTAGCAGATAATAAACAAATGACAGAAGAATATCGTCCTATCGAATATTTCTGTCGAATTGAAGCGTCAATACAAAATACATGTACATGTTGACTAAGATGCTATATACCTACAAGTAGGCCTGCAATCATCCTACTTCTTATACTTCATGAAACTATTAGGGTCAAATTATGACTTCTTGCAAATGCGAAATCGTGAATCATTCGTTGAACTAAGCTGAATCATAAGAGTGCTCCATCTGAAGCAAACTCATGTGAAGCTATTTTATTCTATACCTGGCGAATTCACGCTACTTCTATTTGTATGGTCAAATTATGGGACTTTCGGAAATCAAATGCTGACAATTTTCTAGTTGCCTTATCAGCTCAGAATTTCTGGAAAAAAAGCTTATAATTCTAAAAAGAGAAGTGAAAAAGCGAGGAAATAGCATCAAAATCAAATGAAGTTTCTCTTAATCAATGTGCAGATTTATGATATCTCAAATCAGTAATTCGAACATAGAGGAATGAAAGCTGTGTGAACGCAGCGTTTGAAAAGAAATGAAATTCAAACTAAAAGATTTATTACCTCATCAAAGGCTACAATGTTCAGATGTTACTGCCACTTCATCAGTAACATGATTGTAATTTCCTACATCATTTCGTGTGGAATTCTTTGATTTACTGCGTCCTACTTTATTTGCTTTTTATCGTATACTTGTTTGCTATTGCCGAAGTTTTTGCATAAAGAAATTCATTAAATTTAATGACATTATGAGATAGCGCGATCAAAGAAATTTTCAGGTTATTGTGATAGAGAATGTCGCAAGGATGACGCTGTAGAAGAACAATCGTTCGCTTGTGTAAAACCTACCGTCAGCACTTTCCTATATTCAACTGAATTATGCATTATCAAGTCCGTTCATCTGACAATCATAATAACCATGTGAATTATGAATAAATGACTTAAAATATAATGTCTGTTTCGGAGCAATAATTATCAATATCAAAAACCTGAAACCATAAGATCAAGTTGTTGTACATTAACGGCTACATTTTGACTTTCCTGCAATGGAATCAAAACCAAACTGTGTACTGTGAGTGATTCCACTCTCCTACTTCATAAAACTGTCATCAAACCTTCATCAAGATATTCAAAAGATTTAAAAGTTACGTCTTTCATTTCTGCATATTCATTCCCATCTTCCACTTTTCCCTGGAAAGGAGACTTTAATCTAGTTGGCTTATCTCGCATGTTTGTTTATCATTCCGATTTATCATCACACAAAGAGCCATTCAAGCTGCGTCATAGGCTTCAACCGCTGCTCATAC
The DNA here is from genome assembly GCA_907163375.1 of Prostheceraeus crozeri. Lineage (NCBI taxonomy): Eukaryota > Metazoa > Platyhelminthes > Polycladida > Euryleptidae > Prostheceraeus > Prostheceraeus crozeri. The sequence continues at coordinate 168,278 of CAJQUW010002939.1, read as the reverse complement.
AACAAAAGAAATTGTTTATTTGTGCTTGATTGCGCATGGTTCACTCGTGAAATCGTCTGATAGAATTCAATTCCTGTCTGTTACATAGAATTGAGTAAAAAGTATTGTGTTTTTACAAAGACCATTTATATGTGCGCAAGTACATGCATATCTGTATGTCTGCATTTCCGCATGTATGAGATTCTATTTGCTCTCATTTATAGTATTTTTCTGTGAAAATGTATTGACGAAGATTCTCTGCACATTGCACATTACATATATCATTCATTATGATTGATAAGGTCCTGCAGAAAACGAATTTTCGACATTCAATTTTTTCATGTTCATAATTTTTAAGGATGATCGAAAACCAAATGCCAAAACCCCGCATTTCTGCAGATTTTGCGAAGAGTTGTGACTGTCCAAGGGGTGGCACAAGCTGGAACCAGGGATGCCGGCACGACTTTAGGGCAGGTGTTGCGTCGATCTAAGGAGGTCACTTTTTGGGTATTATATTCCATCCCTTCACCCCGATGCCCAATGCTTCACGTCATACTTACTCTATACTTCACGTTTTAATAATAATAGATTAGGCTTTGCATAGGCCCTTTCAAAGACCAGTAACTTTCGATTGATAACTATTCCATGCCCATCGGACAACAGCTATTACCGGCATGCATGAGTAGAAATCCCTTTGTTGTCAATTCTGGCCTAAACATAGCCTATTAATAACAAGCTAAATTCTGTAAATTTACTGCGCCACAAATGAATGCATGTGACAGCCTTTTACTGTATTACAAATAAAAAGTTCGATTCTATTCAAATAGATCTAATGTCTAGCGACACCTTTTTCTTTTCCTTGAAAATGGCATGCAATTATTCAGTTGATAATACAAGAGACCTACTGTATTGCCTTTCCAGTATCAAGCGTCTTTACAATTTCAACTATTGAACTTGTTGCAAAACAATTCCAGCTCTTAAAAAATTACAGAGGTATTGAATGAATTGTAGTGGATCAGGAAAAACAACATAAATTAAAAAATGTCCAACTCTTAGATATTGCTTGCGTGTATTCATGCATAGAAAAATCTACAAAGCAAAAAAATTAAAATTAGAAAATATTAGAATAGAAAATTTTCTAATCATCAGCACAGGAAAATGTTATTTGGCTGCAAAAACCCATAACACAGCAGAATACATTTTTATGATAAGAAATTGAAATATTTGACAATTTTACTCAAAATCGCTCTTGTTCGCGGCAAGAAGAATTCTAAGGTAGGTATTCTAAGTGAGCCATATGTCAATGATGTGATGCTTGAAAAAGATCGTGGAACCTCTAAAACATGTTCAATACAAAACATGCCACAGAACTCCGCATGTTATCAGACCTTGGTTCTTGGTAGGCTACATGGCAAAATTTGAAACATTTGTAAAATTACAAAATATGCTTTCAAAAAATCTACGCACTAGAGTAGCTTAGTCCCATACTTGCAAAATCATGTCGATTTTTTAATAATGGACTTAGTTAATCAAGGGCCTGCAATATTGTGTCTTGTCAAACACATTCCGAAAGCATTCCTAACTAATTTGCAACGTCACGTCAGCGCATCACTTGCAACGATCGTGTAAAGCAGGTTGTTCAACAAGACAAGATAATTTGCACGCTACATCAGATGATTCTACGATTTTCTTTGTTAACAATTTTGTTATCAGTTCACACTAAAAGTATATAGTATCTATCTTTATAATTTCCTACTACACGTAAAATGTATGTACACCATGATAACTACAGCTCCGGGACGGTAATTTGTGACCACAACACGCTTCAGCGAAAGTCGATTAAATAATATTTTTCGGTAATTCATGAAGAGGGCACACATGCAACACCCTTGCCGGCGTCCCTGGCTGGAACACTGCTTTTAAGTTGGCTTTCATCAATTTTCAATCGAATTGATGAATATTTTTAATTTTTGTGTTAATTGTCCGGCTAGCTTTGTATCCGTGCCACTTTGAACTTTTAGTATTTGATCGAATTTCTCAGCTGTTATATTGAAATTTGGTGAAATATTGGGTGGCGCATACTTGAGATGTGTCATTTTATTCGTCCGTGCTGTTGACACTTCATAAATATGCGATGCAAGATATCTTTGGCAATTTTGGCCGGTGAACTTCACATCATTTACCTCCAATATTTCACTGACGATTTCTCGCAAACTGCCGCAATATTTCGAAAAATAAGTAGTGGCAGAAGCCGGCACACTCTCAAATTACGTTTACATAATGCTTTCGAGAGTGACACACTCGATTTCCAATGTGGTGCGGATATTGGGACGGCTAACTTCACACACGTTTATTGCAACAAAGCTCTGTATTTGAGTTCGACTTCAGTCAAGAACAAATCTAGACCCTACCTCAATTTTAATTTTTCTGTCTTGCCCTATTGACTTTCAAACCACTGTAATGTGTATGCGAGTGATTCCATTTTCCTGATTTATAAAATCGACAGCAAAACTTCATCAAGACATCCAAAAAGACTTCAAACTTACGTCTTCCATTTCTGCATATTCATTCCCATCTTCCACTTTTCCCTGGAAAAGAGATTCAAATTTCGTTGATTCATCTCGCATGGAAAGTCACGTCAGAAGCATTTCCGATCATTAGCATGCTTCATTGGTGTATCTTGAATGTCGAACAAAAACACAACGCATTCACGGACTATAATGTTCGGACGCGTTCGATACAGTGAATAGTTCGAACTGTTCCTTTGTTCCCACAGCCTTGGAATCAGCTGCACGATTCCTACTTCTCTGACCAAGCGCGACCTTGACACATTCAAGAGTAGGCTTGCTGATTGTGATTTATTGTCATTTATATTCATAAATCAACATTCGACATTTGTTACACCCACAGAATTAAATTGTCTAAGTTTACTAGAAGTGAAGACTAATTCAAAACGATGGCACATGTTGGAACTTAGTAATTGGGCAGAAAGGAATTCTCAATGCCTTACAGAGATAGAAAAACAGTCGTGCGTCGCTTGCGGATTGCTGTGAATTCCTCCAAAATGCTTCGATTGCCATGATTCCTTCAGATCAGAAGAATTCAGATCATTGCGCACAAGTTTTCTCGTTAATGTTGGTCCGTCAGATTCTTTGTTTAGAAGTTGGCAGGCGTGAGGAAGTTCACTCCATCTCTTCGTAGGATTTATCAATGAATGGCACTGTGACAGCGAAGTGTGACCGAACGAAGAACTCGATATGTATGACACGCACGCCAATGGCTGCTGTCTGAGGCTCACTGCTTATACAGTGACGACTTATTGTTTGACTAGATCGTGTGTGGTGTGTGCCATATCATTATCGAATACGAGATATGACTCTGCCCTTCTAGGAAACAGCGACTAGGGAACGAGCAGGCTAACACCACAAATGCGGAGGTCTTCCCTTGAGAAACTCAGTGGAAGTAGTCAATACGATTTTATATTGATAAATTGAAATGATCACAACTTCCGCTTGTCAAAGTTCAATCACTTTTGACTGAATAGAGCAGCAAGTCCGAGGGGCACTATTCTACACACAGATGACTCCGACGATGTCAGATTTCACAGGTTTACTTAACATCATCCTGCTATGGGCCACGTCTGTAATGCACGCTTTGCCTTCAACAGCAAATGACAAATTATTCAATTTAAGGGGAGAATTGCTTCCAAGTCGGCACTGACAGGTCGTGGAGTATGAGAAAGGCCTGATTATAAATAAGTTTGTTATTGTGCACAACCAAAGATTTTCGATGCAGGACAGCCCTGAGTACAGATCAGGCGTTACAATTCTATTTTCGGCTTGTCTTTCTGAAATGGTTTCAGGTCCGTGGTTCTTGGAACTTTATAATCTTCTGTTAGTATTCGTGTCTTTTAACGATTTCTTGTACTTACCGTTTGTGATGGAGAGATGTTCATTTCGACGTAATCATTGGAATTATCCCTAGAAAAAGAAGACAAAGACAATATTTGAATGTGGATCTAGTGGAAACTTTTCGACAGAAACAGAAGTTATTTGTCAATATTTTAATTGATTTTAATTCATGTCAGAACATGGAGAGGATTCTATTTTCAGGTTATTAACTGATTTTAGAAATGACATCATCAGATTTTCGCCTGAAAGGACATTGTCTCACAAGATGAAACTTGAAATTGGATTCGTTCCAAATTCAGCGACAATTTCTGTTGATGCGTTAATTCAAGTTTAACTTATCTGAACACGATGTTCAGCAAAAGTTTCCACGGAAATTCGAACACCTTGCTTTCCCGCTTTCACAAGTTTACCTTCATTTTCGGTCATGATTTAGAATCATTATAGATCATACTCATCATGCGAAACAAACCGGTATTATGCGTTCCGATGACAACGTAAAAGCGTCAAAAGGTAAAGCGTACGAAATCCGTTCCCTAAATGATTAGATTCACAAATTAAAAATCAATAAAAAGCTCTAGTTAATTGTACGAAATTTCTGCTAAGTTTCTACGAAGTGCTGGTTCGCCTGTGCAGATGAGAAAATGTTCACAAACCCCAAAATATTTAGTAACACTTTCTTTACTAATGATGAACAGCACAGCTAAGTCAGGTGTAAAACGCAGTGCAGTCATTGCAGAAAGTATATATTTTTTTTTACTGAATTTTCACCCCTAGCACAGCTATGAGCCATGAACGAGGCTAGGGGTTACTCAATGAAAAGTAACAAGTTGTATTATTTTAAATAAATAAAATAAAAAAACAGATCTTCTAATCTGATTAAGCTGTCCCCATCAGAAACCTATTCGCACGCCTCTTGAAAGTATCAAGATTGTATTGGTCAGGGAAAGTGGTCCGGGGAAGCTGATTCCAAAGCTGTGCCGTGCGAACAAAAAAGCTTTTCGAGCGACTCACAGTACGTGCGCGTTCTAAGCTCACATTATAGCATGTGAGTGCATTAGCTCTGCGTGTGCTTCTGGAGAAGATCTTAGGTTTGGGTACGCACTCATTTACTGCAGAGCTGCTTCTACCGAAATAGTACCTGTAGAAGAGACTGAGTGAAGCAACATTCCGTCTGACGGAGAGCGGCTGCAACTTGCTAGCAAGTTTTTCACCCATGAGATTCTTGACACGTTTCTCAACCCGTTCAAGGAGGTTAAGATGCGTTTGTGGGGCAACAATACTCCATCAGAGGACGAATAGTGGACTTGTAAAGATAGCAGACAGTCTGTGGTGGAAGATAGCTGCTGGCACGATAGAGACTACCAATGCGTTGAGCTGCCTGCTTGCTAATGGATTGGATGTATGGTTTCCATGACAAGTCTTTCGTAACCGCCAATCCAAGGAAGGAGATGGAATCTTGTTCTCTGATCCTATAATCTGACATTTTAATGCTATGATCATCATCTCCTTTAAGTCGTGAGTGCAGAATACTCTGAGTTTTTGAAGGATTGAAGGAAACAAGCCAATTGGCGCCCCATTCTGAGACCCTGCGTAAGTCTTAATTAAGAACGTCGCATAACTGCTGACGTTGCTGAGTGTTCTTAGCGAGTCGCTCATTGGAATTGAAGAGTGTTGTGTCATCTGCATACATCACCAATTTACTCACAAGGCAGTCTGGGAGGTCGTTGATGTACAACAGAAAAATAGTGGGTCCCAAAATTGACCCTTGAGGAACTCCTGCATTGACAGACTTGGTGGAAGACTTTTGGCCATCTAAGACGACAGATATCTGCCGGTCACTAAGGAAAGAAGCAAGAAGTTTGTGGAGTTGATTAGCAACTCCATAGGACTTTAGCTTCATAAAGAGTCCCTGATGCCAGACTTTATCGAATGCCTTGGAAATATCCAAGGCAACTAATCTCGTCTCACCTTGTCTGTCAAGGACACGAATCACATGTTCAGTGACATATGAAAGAAGATCTGCAGTTGATCGAGAGTGCCTGAAGCCATACTGTTCTTCTGATAGAAGGTTCTGAGTTTCAAGGAAGTTAACAATGTGTTGGTTAATCACTGCTTCAAAAATCTTGCCAGCAATTGGAAGCAGGCTGATAGGACGGTAACTAGATGGAAGAGATGAGTCAGAACCTTTCTTTGGAACTGGAACCACGGAAGCTACTTTCCAACAAGAGGGAAACTCACCGGTGGATACACATCTACTGAACAGTTTAGATAAAAGTGGAGAAAGCTCAGGTGAGAGATGCTTGAAGTCCTAAACCGGGATGCCATCTGGTCCACTAGACTTAGAGCTATCGAGACCGGCGATGATCTTTTTGACGTTTCGGACTGTGACTGAAGGAGGACTAACTGTCTCACCAATGCGCGTGGGAATTGGAGGTGGAATTCTACCTCCATCGTCTAATGACGAATTCTTCGCAAACTCCTTGCAAAGAAGCTCGGCTTTGTCTGCTGAGGTTGTCGCCATAGAAGTACTGACTTCGGCATGACGGAGTGCTGGGATGGAGGATTTGTTCCTATTGGTGACACTGTTGTAAATCCTCCAGAAGTCCTTAGAGCCAAGCTTTTGGGTAGCAATGGATTTCCGTACATACAAAGCGTAACGGCTTTTGGCCTGATGTATGGTTTCCTTGCAATGTCTACGTGCGGTTTTGTACAATTCAAGATTGCCAGCGCTACTGTCACGCTTATACTTATGGAAAAAGTGGTCACGCTGGCAACTTGCAGCTGCACATTCTGGTGTAAACCAAGGTTGTGAGTGAGGCTTCATTTGGAAAGTACGGTGAGGGATGTAGGCCAACATCCCTATCTGAAGCCACTCTGTCAGTTCTTGCGCCGACTTGTGGACGTTCTCGCTCAGAATCAAATTCTCAGCTTGAACTTGACTAAGAAAAGTGCGGAAGCCACACCAGTCTGCTTTGGAGAATTGATAAACTGTTCTATGGAAGGGTGCAGACGGTGTGGAGCAAATTTGTTTGCCAGAAACTGTGATAACACAGTGATCAGACGTGCCGAGAGGAGAAGTAACCTTGTGTGAAAAACAAGTTGGATTTGAGGTGAGAAACAGATCAAGGAGATATCCAGTATCCCCAGCTCGGTCAGGCACTCTGGTAGGACAAGTGACAATTTGACTAAGGTTGTGAGAGACAGCGAAATCCTGGGCTGCCTGACCGGAGAGATCGGTGGTGCGTGAGTGCACAAGCCAGTCAACATTGTGCACGTTGAAGTCACCAAAAACGGCAACTTCAGCGCTGGGATACTCTTGTAGAAGAGAATCGATCTTGTCAGAAAGAACATTGAAAATATCCGCATTAGTTGATGGAGAGCGGTATAGGAAAAATAGAAGAAGAATAGTCTTCTGCAGCGGCGCAATGAAGGCAAGATACTCATGCCTTGGATCCTCTGAGCTACGAAGCCTTCTCAAGGGAAGGCTTGTCTTGGCATAGACTCCAAGACCATGACAAGGTGCTTTATCCATCCGGTGAAATATGTATCCATCAGGAGTAATGTCGCTTGATGACACACTGGGATCTAACCTGGTTTCCGACAGGGCTAGAAGATCTGGTGACTTACCTTGCAGGAAGATGTTGATGTCGTCGTAATTGGACCTCAGTCCTCTTACGTTGCTGAAGCTGATCCTGAGAGGGGTTTTGAGCTTGACGGCTTGACTACGTTTCTTGTGTGTCTTTCTCATTTTCATAATTTCTCATAGAATATCAATCAAATAAACGAAAATTATACTGTACAACAAAGTGATACAAGAAACTTTGGAAGGCATCAGAAAAACGTAAATAATAGCAACAAAGCTGCAATAAATAATACGCAAAAAAAGACACTTATAGACACAGTTCATGTGGCAAAAGCTTGAAGAAACCCAAATGAGAACCACTTTGCCGTAACAATGGGTACAAGTCAGGTAGGCCACAGAGGAACCGGATACAGCTACACGGGCTAAACCCCTCAGTAAAGCTACCCACGCATGTCCGTGGCAGTGGAACTGTACCGCCTTTTTTCGAGCAGTTGACCGGGCCTGCCTCCCAAAGCATTACCAGTGGGTTCGGGACCCTCGAACTACCTGACGCCCGTATGCCGTGAATACGTTGGATCTGTCACACCTTAACCTGCAACAAATGGGGAAGTGCAAAAGAGAGCAGTGGAAGGAAGTTCGATCACAAATGAGCCAAATAAGTGCCATGCCCAAAAACCTGATTCAACAACATGAAACATCTGATGACTGTTCATATCTCGCAAACCAGGGAGTGGTGTTAATTGGGACGGCCGAAGCCTACCACACATTTAAAATAAACAAACGTGGAGAAAAAGAATGAAAAATTAATCAAACATAAATAAATTCAATGACCAGTAAAATAAAAATAATATTCCAGAGCCTGCTAGTTAGCCGGAGCACGGTCACAAACCGCCGACAATAAACCTTTCCGACAAGGTAGAACCCAAAGAAGCATGAGCTTCAGACGACAAAGCCTTATTGCGACTCCGTTTTCACCCTTTCACCGCTTTGAGGCCGCAGGTTGAGTGAGAAAGGGAAATATGCTGGTTGATTGTTGTTGTTAGCCGATAAACTTCAAAAATCTAAAGACCGCTAACTAACTATCTTACATTCTATTATTTCTATCATGCGGCATTCTGCGGCGGACATTTTCATAAATGAAAATATTCATCTTCCTAAATCCTTGTTTTCTCTGTCAGTTTGTAGAGAAGAAAAGTCGATAGGGTTGGCGATAAAGATGAAAATAAGACAGCATTCTGTCTTATCATTCGACTATTGACTTGGTGTAGGTCACACTGAAATCAACAAGTTTATAATGATGGTATTGTCGAATGACTGTGTTTAATCCCTCCTTCCTGTTGTATGTAGAACTTACTGGATCTCATAACAATCATTTCCTTGATGTTCATTGCATTCCTCAACTCGGATATGATAAGAATGATAGCAGGTGTAACCTTGGAATTGTTTGTTTCACAACTTCAGTTTTAATATAAAGAATCCGGAATGGTAATCGTCAAATGCATCGTTTAATGAATTTGCAATAGATTTGAGAGAGAAAGAGGAGACGTTCATGCAACGTTGAATTTTCAAAATGCATTTAAATTTTGAGGATTTTGGTTTGAACTTTGACAAAGTTTCGATAAAACATGCTTATACTCTCTTAATAACATCTTCCCATCTGCAGCGTGTCCTGTCCTGTACCTTCAGATTTCATCAATTTTGTCAATTAAAGTCTGTTAAAGTTGCATGCAAGATAACTCGCTATATAGGATCCTTGTGTAGAAGGTCACGATGTTTTGGCGAAGCACAGCCAATAGTCCCTCATCAAAGAAATTCACAACCATTGCAGGCAAGGGTTCGGAGTCCTCGAACTTTGAAATGACTACAGCTCCTACTCCGGGTTTGATAGGACTCCAGCCAAAAGATAGGAATTAAGGACTCTGACTCAGACTCATTGTCGACAGTAAAATGGTTTTCGGGCTCTCACGGCTGTATTTCTTAGTTTAGATATGAACCGTGATATTCAAGCGATCTATTCCTACTCGAATTTGTCAGTCCATCGATTTGTTTTGTGATTCTAGGTGATAAGCAAAGCCTGCAAACCATAATGATGTTCGCATAATATCGACAGTCCGAGAAAGAAGCGTCAAAATTTACCAGGTATACTCGTAGTAAACTAATGATGTTATAGATATTGCATGAAACCAAAGCTTGCATATCTGTTGCTTCTTTGTTGTCTGAAAAGGCGAAATTTCACAGCTGAAAAGTGTCTATAGACAGACGAATCCATCATCGTCAAAGACGATGAAAATTCTGCACATTTTTCATGTATGTAACGCAACGGAAAGCGATGAAATTTCGCCTTGCAGACTATGAAAGAGACAACAGATGTGCAAAATTTCGTTTCATACAACATGCAACATTTCTAGTTTATTATCTTTGGCATCTTCTGACACTTCTTTAGGGGACCATCGACGTTGCCCTGCAATGTGTCGATATTAGACGAATATCATTATAGGCTACATATCTTAAATTTCACCTAGAATTGCATGTTGAACCAATGAATTAATAAATTCGAGTAAGAAGGAATTATTTGGATGTCATAATTCATATAAATACTGAGAGTAGCAGCCGTGAGAGCCCTGAAACTGTTTTCTACTGTCGATATTACCCGACATCTTCCACGCATGGTCTAAATAGACCAAATAATTCGTAAAAGGATGCATTCAAATCTTGTGAAGGCAATATTCCATTAGACAGTAAACAATGATGATGAAATAATGTCTATCTAGGCAGTATCTTGTTGAAAAATGCTGTTATCTATCGACAGCGGTGTCGTTATCTATGACATTTTGCGACAATATAACTACAAACAGCTACAGAATTAGACGAAGTCATTACTATTCAGTGAAACTGCACCCCCATGCTGTGGAATAACCAATCACTTGGCTGTCAGACGGCGCGTGAATATTACCGGATTTTACCCTACAATTGTTAGCAAGTTCATTGCACCTCAATTTTTGCAGTTTGCAAATTTTACAAATCTCTCCATCAAACAAAGGCATAATGCAAATGTCGGCTATTGCAAGACCGTGGACAAAAATTGTCAGAATTGTTGTTTACAGAATTGTTCAGAATATTCTGCCATGAGATAATTCAGCTGAAATGTAGTGATTTGAATCAACTAAGAACAATGGAAATGAAATTACTCGATCTATTAGAATTAGGGTGTGAAATGTCAGTCACATCTCAGAAATGTTGGAGAATGTCCCGCAACAAATATTGTACTGCAAAATAAATCCGCAACCAGGTTGCATCATCAAGAAAAGAGCAGCACCTGGCGCGTCTCAATGGCAATTGCACATTACTGTGATTCGGCTGTGAGCCATATGCGACATTCTACAGAGGCTGTATATTGATGTATTCAAATAATAAAAGTAATTGAAATAAATGAGAACAAGAAAATAAGAAAAACACTTTAAGGAAGATTCAATTACATGCTTTTACATGTATTTAAATGCATATTGTCATTAGAATGCAAGATATGATGACATTAAGAATTATAGCGGATGATAGACCTTAATTGCACGATGAACTTGATAGAACAATATGCATGTACACTTGCAGCTATAACTGCATTCTTCGCCTGTATAAGGGTCGAGAATATTCGCGGCAATTTGGACTCTAGAAAGTCCCACAATCAATTTCTTTAGGGCGGAATTTTTCCTTGTCAGCGGTAGAAAATACAAAAAGATCGAGTTCTCGGCTCACAATTTGTCCAAACGTTGAGGAAATATGACAATCAAATTTGGAAAGCTTTATAAAATTAATTCAGACCTATATTTTTCATTTTTTCAAGTTATCATGATTTGAAATGCGTCATTAAAAATAGATTAATAACTTTTCTTAACACAAAGAGTATATACAGGATACATAAATTTCACCTGATTTAACTGTCAATCCCCGGAGCAAAGTTTTAAAATAAGTGTTAACCTATATACTTACTTTGCCCCGGAGTTTCAGTCCTATAAGCATTAAAGTCAATGAATATTACCATCTATTCAGGTATTTTCCTATTTTTCGGATTCAGCTCTACAATTCTAAGCTTTTTTATTATAGGTTTTAAAGTTTATTTAATTGGTTTTCATTCATATGCACAATAATCATGCGAATGCTGATCTACATGAATACTTTAGACTCACTGTGTCTTCAGTGACCGCTCACCACCCGCTGAAAATTTTCGTGCACTTCGTTTCCTCTTGAAAATCACCACTGAAGAAACGATTGCGCAAACGAATGCTATTCCAATAGAGACGCATCCTATGATTGTCCAGGTGGAAACTTCTGTGGAAAGCAAAAATACGAGAAAAAATGTCGAAGGCTGTTGAAATAAGAAAATTAGTTATAATCAGCAATTGATAAGCAGTAGTGATAATCAGCAGTGATAATTAAATTTTCAAATGATATGATTTTGTATTTGGCAGTTTTAAGTAGCTCATCTCCAACAGGTACTCAAATGATTGTAGAACTGAATGAATTCAAGCAACTTACAAAACTGTTAAGTATTACTCGTATGAAATAACACTTCAAGTTTTAATGTTAATTGGATGAAATCGTCAAGAGTTTGAGGCGATGTGTAAGGATCATTCTATTTGACACAACTTTTGAGGAATATCTCAGCAAGAAGCTGGCGGACTTGGTGCTGACTGATGGGTATCTTTTATTTATACCAGAGATCGGTTCGTCGCTTTCTTTGTTTCATCCTGAAAACGCAGTAAAAAGTTAAACATTGATCATCCAACTTTCTTCTACTGACTGAACTGGGTCGATGAACTGTTATAATGCGTACAAAACAACTTTGCAGCAAATGCTGGACTTATGTAATACAATAATTTCGCATACAATGGAATGGTAGTGTGTTTGAAAAATTATTCTCAATTATTATATGCATATAAATCAGGCATGCGGAATCAGAATCCCAGAATCCTGATATTTTGAAAATGATAGGACTCCAGACACCGGCTGAGATCATTTCAATAAACTCATGAACCACTTTGATTTAAAATGGCAAACAGCGCTTCTTGAAATAATAGATGCTTGTATTATCTCATGAAAACGATTAACTTATATTTTCTATTACGTAATACTCACATGTACTGCGGGCTTTCTGCGTTAATTTCTAACAAAATTCAATGAGCCATTTACCACAGCACTGCGAGTTGTTAAGCTATCAGTGAACTTGAGATTTCCAGTACCTATAAGATTGTCTGATTCAGCAAGCATTGAAAGATATTTGCAATAGTGCAGCGGAGGTTTAAAATAGTCAAGACAAAATTTCCCAAAACCTGATTTTTTTCGCATTTATTTAAAATATTTTGAAAAGGCCAAGTTCATACTAATGACGCTATAGCTACGTTGTCGAGGTTGGTCCCCCTGAAACTATATCTCGATAATGGACGTACCTGCAGTATACTTGTGCAAGGTATTGAAGTCACACCTCCGTAACTACAAAGGGCTTACTATGTGGGAACATTCTACCTTACACAACTCAAGTGTATGCATTACATACAGGTCCTCATCATCGATGGCGTCTCATGATATCGCTTGGAAGTCACGGTCTGCGCTGTACATGTCTCCCCCAGTCATAAGCAACAGCACGTCGGGGCCATGAACCCAACAAAAACCAAACTTGACACCAAGTAACCAGACCAAATCATCGCTACCCCAGACGCAGCCATCAAGCAACCGCTCTCGGATTAATATGTTCACAGAAGGATGTCTTTCACGGTCATTGTCAGCTATGAATGGAGCTATTCTCCACGATCACCAGACCTATTCCCTGGAGTCACCAGATCTTCCCCTGGAGCGATCCTCATCATCACAACTTGTACTGTCCATCAAGACACTTCACAAGGACAGAGGAGCTGCGGTTATGACCAGCGGCGGACCTGCAGACATCTCTTTAACCACCTCCGGAGTTTTCAAGGAGACACATTCGCAACATCCTTGTTTGCGCTGGCCTGGACTGGGTTCTTCATGACGCTATTCCCTCATGAACACGGATAGCTGCTTCTGTAGCTAAAGTTCATCAGCCATCAACTTTCTGTTGAAGGCGATTTTCGCTCTCCCAAAAAAACAATTTTAAGACTCTAAATGTACGTTTATGTTAGACTCAAAACATAAAAGCTGACGCAGCCGACTGGTATCCTTCTGCTGAGTGGCATTTATGCTATAATGTTTAAGTAATGTTAGTGGTATGATGCTAAATTACATCTTCGATGCAATGATCATCACCTGTCATGGTGGTTGCAATAATGCTTTCATGGTTCATTGCACTTGATTAGATCCGATAATTATTAATAAAACGCACGGATAACGATATATCAAAATGTTTAAACGAAACATATGAGCAAATGCAATATAAATATCTACACCAACATACAAAGCTTGAATTATACCAAAAACAAAGTGTTAAGCATTAATTTTTACTGCAACATTAATTTGTTAAAAATACTGATTCGCTAATACTGTAGGCTGCATCATAGAGTAAGGATATGTAAGTAGAGTGTCGACTCAAAAAAGTCTTCAAAAAAAGTGTATATATTAAAAATTTTTATATCAAAAGATTCAGTTTTTTACGGAGATTACGTTCCCGTGGTCCAAAAAATATTTGAGCACTTTTGAAAAAATTCAAAATTTGCCAATTTATACCGGTATACTACCGACATGATTCATCTTTATAAGTAGTATGAAACAAGTTGGATATCAAGAGGAATGAATATTTGCTAATAAACATCCTAACTAAGCGGAAATCATGCTGATTATCAATGGAATTTCATGAATTGTATTAAAATGAAAGTCTTCATGAAAAAGTCGCGATGTTATTCGTGCCTTTTGGGCTGAAATTCCATGCTTTTAATTCAATTTTCACCGGCATGATTTTATGATTCATTAAATTCATGCTTCATTTCTGGAATCTGAATAGTGATGTGGAACCATTTGCATCTTCCAAAGTTAAATGAAGTCATTGTCTTTGATTATGTGACTTTGTTGTGCCAGTGGCAGGTTGCCTGTGATATGATCACGCTCAACAAAATACTCTTGAGGTTCAGCATGAAAGTATTAGGAACCCATCGAATTGCTAATTTAGTAAACGTTACCTCTCCTAGGCTGTCATGAGAATCTGTTAAATATCATCATTCCTTCTGCATTACAATCATGATCACTCAATTCCTTTGTAATTTCTGCAAAGCTGCAAAGATTTGCATATCTCACATTTGGTGACAATACCACTTGTATCTCCCTTGAGTTCATTTAATAAAATCGAAAGTATACACATTGGGGATTTAATAAATGCGGAGTTACCACTATACCTAATATACTTACTCTAAGGGCTACATGGTGCGTGCAGCTAAAGGTGCTGCGTATTTGGGTTTCTTCTACAATTAGTAATTCAACATGATTTGACCTATTCAACCCGTCTCTACGTGAGATATGCATAACATCATGAATGCTACTACTGATCAGGCGAAATGGGTGAAGTAAGTGTTTTATTCAAGAATTGAGAATCATGACATACATTTATACACAAATACAAAAAGAAAGTAAACAAGATAAGTTGAGATTGCTCATACAACTATCAAAATCATTAGGCAACAAAGTCATTTAGAAATGAACACATCCATGGAAAGAAGGAGTTTAATCTAAGGGACGTTCTTACAAATGAAATAGACAGGCGACCACTGCGAGGGAAACGAGAAGGTACTACAAGGTGTAAAGGATGAAAAACGTTTGACTCACACTCATTAAAGAAATTGATGGAGCTCTCTTTGCGGATAAAAGAAAGCAAGGGAAAATTGTCACAGGCACAATGATCACCACAAATAATTTTGTGGGCTCGCTTTTGAAAGCGCTCTAACTTGATGTCGACTCCTTTTGACAACGAAACAAAAAGTGGAGCACAGTAAAGAAAAAGACTAATGATCAGAGAATGATACACCAACACAAGTTGGTCAACGGCAATGATAGGTTTCAGCGTTCTGATTACATACAATCTCTGAGCTGCAACTTTCAAAATTTGATGAAAATGATCATTCCATGAAAGACGATCATTCCAATGTACACCCAGAATCTTAACATCATGACAGATCTTGATATCACTATATGAAGCGTCAAAATTCTCACCACGGAAAAACAGCAGCTGCTTTGACTTTGACAAATTGAGCTCCATGTTTCTCTCATCAAGCCACACCTGAATACGATGCAAATTATTTGGATCATTATTCACTGTAACTTTTTCTATTAAGGTGATGTCATCAGCATATATGACAGCCTATGGGTGCTTAACGCATCGACAAACCGTACATTATTTTCACTTTTTTATTATTGTTTCTTTTACTTTCTAGGACTACCACAGGAATCAGATTCGAAGTCTTATCAAATTGGGAGATGGAGGATGTCCCTGAAAAATGGACTACTGGCATTATCTTGCCCTGTCGGAAACTTGGCAGACTTCATGCCCAGCAAACAAGTCCACCTCTGATCATGTATTCGCCTGTTAATTGAGAACCAACGAGAATTCCGCAAGATCGGACAACTCTTCATCGCGTTTGTAGATCTGAAGGCTGCATCTGAGTCGGTCCTCAGAGGAAGTACCCACTGAACTTTATGACATGTTCAAGAAAGTATTCGACTCATCCAAAAGTTGTGTACGAGTTGACGGCAAGCTGTCGATTCTTTTGAAATCATATCAGGAGGGCGCAAAGGATGTGGTGCAGCCTTCATTCTCTTTGATTGCATTGTAGACTATCTGATGGAGATCGTCAATAGTAGAATATCCGGTATCCAGCTGGGTAGCTGCAAACTGACTGGTTTGGAGTGCGCCCACGGTAGTCATGAGCTCATCTCTGTATAACTTGAGGCAGTCTCTTGCTATCTACGAAACCGAAGCTGACAAGTTATGGCTGAGTATGGTGAGCTGGCAGAAGACGTGATTTATGCATGTGGATGAGGAGTCGAGTTCCTCCATCACTGAGTACGAAAGGTTCCGTTGTTGATAAGGTGCTGTGCATCGTCTGCTTCGGCTCAGTGTCTCTGACGGGGTGATTTTCTGGGTGATCTCGCTTCAGGTGTGATGAGAGACCTTCGGAATCCGCTGTGGCGTCAACGATGCGTCACCCGAGAAGCAAAGTGTCGTATACAAAATGCAACCGTTCTGCCGGTTCTTTTATGCTGAGCAGAGATTCGGCGTCTTTCTCAATCTGTTGCTCGGCGCATTCAAGGCTTCGAATCAACAGAGCTGCGGATGAACAACATGTAATAGCGAACTACTGCGCAGTACTGGACAGACACAAGCACCTGAGATGGTTCGGTCAACTGCGTCGCCTCCCTGCTGTCACCTGACTGTAGCACTCCTCTCCTTCGACCCTGGTGGTGCTGGATGGAGAAGGTCGATAGGCATTTCATACACAACAAGGTGTGAAGTCAATAAGAAAGATTCAGCCAAACGTTCCGACGGCAACCTCAGAAAGGAAGAGATACAAGCAACAGTTGCATTTAATGTAATAAATGTAAAGAATGAATTAAATCAACAACAAAGATTATATCTCAGTAATGGGAAGAAGACCGTTTGAGGACAAGACAAATTCAAAAAAAAGGTATTTTTAAAAACGGTCTAAATTCATGAATTTGAACCCTTTTTCAGGTTTTTAAGACCTAAATTCATAAATTTAGACCGTTTGAGGACAAGACAAATTCAAAAAAATGGTATTTTTAAAAACGACACAAATTCATGAATTTGAACCCTTTTTCAGGTTATGAAGACCTAAATTCATAAATTTAGGCGTTTTTTAAAAATACCCAATTTTTCAAATTTTTCAAAATCTCAAGTGTGTGATTATGACATTTTTCATTGCTCAAATCATGACCGTTCAAGGACACCGAAAATCATAAAAGTTAAGAATCTCAAAATTTGAGAATTACAATTTTCACCCCCCTTAAAATAATGACCGTCCAAGCCACAACATCAAAAAAAAATTGGTAATTTTAAAATCGTCTTTTAAATCCATTTTTCAGGTTTTTAAAATATGAGATAACTAAAATTATGTGTCGAATAATATTTGAAGGAATTGGCATATTCTTAACAATAAGTTTAGGTACTTTAACAATTGTTATATCTTCAGGTGTTTTAGTAATTCCAGTAGTTGCTACTGCTTTGCACTCAGATGAACCAATTGTAGAGAACATCTGCTTCTCGCATTTATGAAGAAAAGCATTTCGGTGTAAAGAGCTGTGACCCCCACTCAAACATTTGAAAGGAAACAATGTATTAAAGAACAAACAGCTGCTACACCCACTTAGACATTTGTAAGACGTGGAATATATATCCAGCAAATCCTACTCCGGCGTCCCTTAAGAAATTTTTTTATTATAAAATGAGCAACATAAATGAGTTTTTAAAATTATATGGAACGCAAACAACTACAAATTTTGATCTAAAGAAAATCGCAAATCAATTGGGAATAAAGAATTTTCACATATTGATGAGAGACGAATTACAATTGATTAAAAATAAGCCAACAGGAAACTTAAGTTCCCGGAACAAAGTTTCAACTATAAATTTCATAACAAATCTTCACACGTCAGACCAAAAAGGAGTACATTGGTCAGCGGGGCATAGAAATAAAAATGGAGATAATTACTATTTTGACTCTTATGGATTGCCTCCAACAAATGAAGTCAAAAAATTACTTGTCAATGGAACTTATAATACGTTTCAAATTCAAAAACCAGGAACTACTTATTGTGGTCAATTATGTCTTCATGTTTTATTGAAATTATAGGAAGGAGTACCATTTCTAGATATTATGTTAGAATTAAACAGGGGAATTTCATTCCCGAAACGTTAGTTCCAATAATAATAATGATAATTAAAAATCAAGCGAAGCTAGCTAGCTACAGCGCCACCTAAAGGTTAAAGCTCGCTTCGTTGTAATTCATTTTGATAAAATCGGCCTCTGATATCTTCATCATCTAAATCTTTGATTTCGTAAGTAATCGGATAAGTTTGATTTATTTTACAAACTTCAAATATTTCTTTAGTCCAATAGCCAACAAAGCCTTTTTCAAATTTATTCTTATACTTAAATATTCTAACTCTATCTCCAATCTTAAATTTCGGCTTAAGTTTCTGCAAATTCGGATTACTCTCATTCGAATAATTATTTTCGAATATTTTCTTTCGTATTAAATCAGGGTCGTCAGAAGCATTCTTTGGGGTTTCTTCAATACCTGAATGAATCTTATTGTTAAAATTCCCAACAATTCCTGGTAATATCTTCAACCATTTCTGATTTCTTTGCTCAGTAAATTTCTTGAATAATTTATTTTTTAACGTCCGATTGAATCTTTCTATCACTACAGCTTTTCCTGCATTTTCAGTTGAATAAACAGTTTCAAATAGTGGCCTAACATTTCGATTGTAAAATTCCGATCCTTTATCAACAAGCAATTTTTTGGCTTTCTATTAGTTTCTTTAAAGATTTCTTCAAACGAATATTTAACTAATAGGCCACTTTTATTTTTTAAAGGCTTTACCCAAGCGTAACGTGTATATAAATCTATAGCGGTCAATGTGTACTTAAACCCTCCTTCATTCGGCATATGAATAAGATCAGCACTCCAAATATCATCTTTATTAAATACTTTTACTTTCAATAAATATTTAGGCCTTCTATATTCCTTGTGAATTTCAGACCCGTAGGTTCGAGCGTTGCTCTCAGACAGCTATGCTGTCGTTTCATTTAAACCCTGACCGAATAATATTTTAGCTTGTAAAGCTTTCTTAACAAACATTCTTTCAATTCTTTCTCTAAAGGAAGGATTCTGAATACTATCTAATTCTTGTATCATCTTCTTATCAGCTACATGTCGAGAACTTAGGTCATGATTTCGATTAGCTAAATCATGCCTGTAAGCGGCGGCGTCTACTCTGTTTATTGGTTCTTCACCTGGTTTTGGATTATTATTTTCATCTAGTCTTATATCTAATCGAGTTCCTGGACCGGTATATGAATGACCAGGAAGATGTTTTTCTTTCGAATATTTACTCCAAATAAAACCAGGAAAGTTTTCTAATGTTTTTTGTATGTCACCTCCAATATGCGGACAATTTGAGGTTTTATGTACTTTTAAGAGATAATTCAATAAACCTAAATTAGCAATTTTTAATTTAATTAAATTTTCGGAATTTGTAGAATTCATTTTAAAAGATAAAATAAATGTTTTACCGAATCATACTAGGACTTAGATATATTCCAGAACCATCTTTAGTTTCCTTAATTTCAATTAAATCATCAACATTGTGGAGAATATTTTTAAGAACTCGTTTTCCTTCATCAACTAATTTTAATTTACTAATAAAATTATCTACTACTCCTTCTCCCTTAGCAACTTTCTCTAGCTCTCTATTATGACGTTTTTGTTCTTCTAATGCTGCCTTCTCTGATTTATTTTTAATTACTGCTTGGACAATACCAGCTGTCCCACCTGCAACACTTCCCGCAGCTGCTATCGCTCCTATTATTAGTGGAATTAATGGGAGAATCCCGCCGTTCTTTTCTTCTTGTAATTGAATATTCTCTATCATTGGTTTACTTATGTAATACTTTTTTTTATTAATAGTAATAGTTTTAGGGGTATTTTTGTCAACAATATTACGTAATTTTAATTCAACAGTTTTATTATTATTACTTTTCGCTAGCGACATTTTTAATAAAAAAATTTTAAGTTACGAAGAATTTTAATCTATTCTAGTTATGAAAAATTCTTAAGTTACCAAAAATTATAAGTTACCAAAAATTTTAATTAAACTATAGAATTTTGTTCAGAGACTTCAGATGAATCTAGACATTTTTCCATTAAGAACTTCAATAGAATATTTTACATCTTCTAGCAATGAACCATAAGCCATCAATGAAGTTGTGGAATCTTTCTTCTCAATATTAATTGTTACATCACAACCATTTTTAATATTATCTTCAGATTGCGCACTTAAATCGAAACAGAAAATTGGATATAAATGTCTCCAATCTCCAGGAGTTAATTGTGATTCAACTCCAAATTCTATACAAAGATTTCTATAAGCATCATATCCTTCCATAAATTGATTATTGGTATCATCGAATCTTAATGGATCAATTGGATATCGGGTTTGATTTAATGAAACTTGTAAACTTCGAATTGTATTAATATGAAAAAGATTATTGTTCTTATCAAAACTTGGAGAATTATTTCTTTGAAATGTTAGTAATAAATATCTTGGAGTATTCGAAGTTCTAGTAAAATGCCAGTTAAATCTTTGTTCGGAAAAAGTTACTGAACTAGCAGTACGCTTTAGAAAATTTACTGGAATTGGTTTGTTAGTATTTAATCTTTTTGCAATAGCTGATTCAACAATTCATCAATATGATTTATCCACCATTCAAGTCTATCAATTTTCAAATATGCTTTTTTTCCAGTCTTACCAAAAAAGATTAATTCATTATTTGTTGTACGATGAATTATTAACTTAAATTTTAATTGATATGATATTTTGTCATAATCTAAATATCCGAATAATGGAGACAATGACCAATTTACTGTTTGTTTACTTTTTTTGTTAAATTCACGTCTTTCTTTATATGCACTATTGTTTGTTTTATTTAAATGATTTGCAATATTTTCTACATCTTTCGCAATTCCTGCTGCATCTGTTCCAGCGTGAGTTAAATCATCAACAATTATACAATCATTAGTATCAGGAAACCAACCTTCGATTTCATGCTTTTTATTATTTTCACCAATTGTTACAAATCTAAGCATTGTATCAATTACACCTGGAGAATCACTTATTGTTTCTATATTTTGAGTTGCAACATCTAAACGCATTTGTGTAAATAATCTTGGAAAAAAATTATTCTCTAATGCAATATTATCGCTATCTGGTAATGGTGTTGTAAAATTGGCATCACTATATAAAGAATATTCACAGTGTAAAAAGGAATCAGGTAAATATAAATAACTCTGCTGATTATCAACTTCAAAGATTAAATCTCCTCCAGTATTTACTCTTCTGGAAGATCCGGGATTCATAGCAATTCTTATATAGTCATTCTTTTTTTTATTGTAACTGACGAACGGAGGATCGTCTAATCTAAATTTATTTTCGATAAGCGAAGACATTTTTATAAAAAATAATTTGACTTTTTGTTTTTCTCACTGACAGAAAATTTTTTTACTAAAATATAATTTTAGAATTTTACCAAAAAAATTTTTCTAAAAAATTTTACTAAAATATAATTTTAGAATTTTGCTAGACCATTGCCTCTTATTTCTTCAATTGAACGTTCTATGGCTACGCCTGTTTTCTTACCCTTTTTACTATCAGACGGAGCTCCGCTCCTCAAGGTTGCACCCCCTACAGCTATGTTAGCAATTTTGTTTTTTGTTTCCTCTGAAAGTTTTTCTAATTTTTTCAGTTCTTCAGAATCATTCTTAAGTTTACGAATAGTTTCTAGTTGTTTTAATTCGTTCTGAGACTTAACAGCATTTGATATTGCACTAGCTGTACTACCTATAGCAGCTGCTCCTTTTGCAGCAGATGTAATCAAATCTTTATTATTTTTAATTAAGTTAACGATACTTCCAACATTATCACTGATGCCAGTAAAGATGCCATCTCCTTCTTTTTGAATTGTTTCTACACTGTCATAATGGTAAACAGATTTCATAGATGGTTCATGTGCTATTTTTTGATTTGAAGCAAAATGTTTAAGATTGTGTTTATAAATTATAGGCATTTTTTAGGATTAAATTTGACTTTTGGGAAAAAATATCTACGATTGGTTAGTAACCTGAGGACCTTTGGTCCTATCAAGATTTACGTTTGTGAATGGACAACAACTTCAAGATAACTTTATTAATTGTCTGTTGCACTTTATCTATTGCGTCAAGTAGCGTGTGATGTACTTTAATTTCTTTTCTATTAACTTGCATTTTCTGCTGATAAATCTTCAACGCCGTTTTAAGAGCATTCAATTGAGCTTGAAGAACATCTAACTGATTTTTAACAGCATCTAACTGTTCTTTATTTCCTTAATAATTTTTCTTTAATTCATTTTCTAAATTGATTTTAAGAGTTTTCATTTTATCAACTTTTTGTTTAAGTGAGTTTACTTCATTTATTATTCTATTTATCTTTTTCATTTGTTGAGTAATTTTAGAACTTAATTCATCAACACGTTTTTGGAATGTAGCTTGTAACTGCTTTAAATTTTTTTAAATTTTTTCAGGAAGTTTTTCTATTTCATCTTCTAATTATTCTTTTAACATTTTTATCTGATGTTTATTTTTAATGACTGCAGATTTTAACTTTATAGAAAGTAATATTAAAATTTTTGATTGTTCTGAAATCTTTTTAAAAAGTTTTGCTATATCTGCTTCTAGCTCTCTATCCTTTTTATCAAGTTTTAATAATTTTTCGTTTAATGATTTGTCATTAAGTTTTAGCAACTTTAATTCATTCATCAGTGGAACCAAAACATCGTTTATATATTTTTCTTTTAAGTCATTGAATTGTGTATCAACATATTGTTTATTTGTTAACTCTGTATTTTGTTGCGGAAGAATAGAAAGATGCAATGGACCAGATAAAACGTCTCCAGTTTTCATGATATAATTTTCTATTTCTATTTCTAATTCACGATTATTCGGGATATATGTACCTCCACCAACATTTGGTAACATCATTTTTAACAATAAAAAAATAAATTTTTTCTAATAAAAATTAAAAAATAAAATTTTTTCTAATAAAAATAAAAAAATGGAAAATGCAAATTTAAAAAGTTATATTCGCCCGTATCATCCTGTTCTTCTTATTCGACGAGATCAACGGGATTTGAAAATAAATGTTTTGATAATAATAATAATAATCCATGTATAGATGTAAATCTTTTATTCGAATTACAAGCAGATATATGTAGAGAACAGACTTAAGGTTTACCTTCTATTGAAACTAATTATTGTATTTTTCCAGGTGATCCATTTATAAAATTTATGGAGATTGTAAGTAAATATAATGATGTTGCATATGTAGAATTGAATAAAGAAAACATGGTTATAATTGGTCATAATAATGTTTATGGATTTATTCGCGCAGTTTTACCAATTAGTAATACTGATTGGATAGAAACTAAAATTATCAATTATATCAATATTAGAGAATTAGTTAAAAAATTAAAATCCTTTTCAAAAGAAAAAATTAGATTATTTGTTGATGAACAAAATCAATATAACATTCACATAGAAAGTAAAAAACATAATGAAGAGTTATTATGCAAAGTTTATTAGAGAGATACAATTTATAAAAAAAGAAACATTAGAAATACCACAAAGATATGATGATGATACTTATATAGGATTATATTCAAACTTAAATATCAATTTATTAAAATCTTATATAAATGGCTTAGCTCAACAAGAAAAAATTTATATGTGGACAACACCTTATAAAAAGTTAGACGCTGATAAAAATCATAATCATAATAAGTTTAAAGAATCTTATAATAATAATTTTAAAGAATCTTATAATAATAATGATGATAATATAGATGATGATGATAATGTAGATGATGATTCTGAAACATCTGAAAAAGGTGTGAATGGTAACAAAGATTATAAAAATATAAGTAATTATAAAAATTTAAGTGAAGAAAAATTTATATCTCAACATGATATTAATACTATATATAGTCAAAAGTTATCTAAATTTCATTTTCTTACAATTGAAAATAATAATGACGGAATAGTTGAAGACACTATAAAACAACTATGTGTCGGGTCTACAAAATTTAAATTAGGATTTACATATAATCAATTTAAAATTTTATCATCTTTAATAAAAACTAAAAATGATTCAGATTATGGTGGTGTTATTAAATTTTCCAAAAGAGATCAAAGACCAATATTTTTCTCTATTATATTATTATCAGATAAAAAATGTAATTTAGAGTTAGATATTCCAATAAGAGAATGGTATCCTATCAGGGAATGGCATCCTATACCAAAAAGTGTAATTTATGATGTTGAAGAATCAATTTATGATGATGATGAAGAATCAATAGTTAGTGAAAATAAATTTAAATTATCTTTTGATAAAACGTTATATGATAAAACTTAATGTGATAAAACGTTATATGATAAAACTTAATGTGACAAAGAAAATAAAATAACTAAAGAACGTGAAATATATAATAATATAAAATAACTCTCAAGCCCTTGATATTAGAATGCTTATATCTAAAATTAAAACACACATTTTTTTCTTTAAAAAATAAAAAAAATGGAAAATACCAAGTTTTATTGTAACTTATGTAAAAAAAAGTTGCAAACAAAAAGAAGTTATCAATCTCATTTACAAAGTGAATTGCATTTACAAAATGTACATCGAGTTGATGAAGGAAATATATTAAAATTAAATAATTATAAAAACTATCTAGAAACATTGCCTACTGATATAAAAGTTAAAAAAATATTTGATGATTATTCACATTCGGAATATAAAAAAGTTTTTAATAGTGAAGATGAGTCCATACCCGATGAAAGATATTTATTTAATGATACAGATGAATTTAACGAAATAGATGAATTAAACGAAATTAAAGAAACAGATGAAGCCGAACGAACCCAAGGTTCTAGGGCTTCGCCATTAACAGATATAAAATATTTACTTAATGAATCTGTACGAACCGAAGGTTCTAGGGCTTCGCCCGTTGAACATAATGAAACCGATGAAACTTTTTATAATGTATTAACAAACTTTTTCAAAATATTTAAGAAATCTTTCGAATGTTATATGAATGTAGAAGTACTTTATAAAAAAAATTGACCTGATGGAATTCCTGAAGAAATATGACAAGGACATTTTACAAATTCACAAGAAATTCATAATGTAAATGATATACAACCCATATTTATGTAATACATTATTTATGTTATACAAAGTAAAAGATCATGATCATCTAAATGGATTATATAGAGGTGCAGCACATAATTCTTGTAATCTTAATGCTAATAAATTTAAATATAACTCTGCTCCTCTATATTTCTATAATGGTTCTAAATATGATTTCCATTTAATAATGAAAGATTTATTTTCATCTGAAAAATTACAACAACAAATAAATGTACTATGTAAACAAGAAGAAGAATATTTTTCAATGCAATTAGGTTGTATTAGAATTTTAGATGCATTTAGATTTTTTACTCCTTATTCATTAGATGTTATGGGAAAAACTTTGAAACCTGAACAATGTAAAATATTAAATAAATATAATTTAAAACTTTTAAAAGGCATATTTCCGTATGAGTACATAACTGGAGATTTTAATTCTGTGAATAAAATTATGGAAGAAAAACAACTTCCTCCAATAAATAAATTTAAATCAACATTAAAACAATCACAATTATCTGAAGAAGACTATGCAGAAGCTGAAAAAATTGGAGAGAGTTAAATTGTAAAACAATGTATGATTATACAATGAAATATCTTCAGAAAGATGTATTAATCCTTGCTGATCTTTTTGAAAACTTTCGTGACATGTTTTTAGAATATTACGGAATAGATCCATGTTATTGTTATTCTACACCAGGTTTAACATGGTTAGCAGGATTAAAACATACAAATGTTAAACTTAAACATTATAAAGAAAATACATATGATAAATTATTATTTTTTGAATCTGGTATTAGAGGTGGAGTTTCATCAGTTTTAGGTAATAGATATGTTAAGTGTTATAATAAAAAAGTAAATCCACAAGAATATGGAATAATGAAACCTTTATCTCCAGAAGAAAATGAAAAGATATTAGAAATTTTTCGAACGAAACGAGAAGGCGTAGAACGTGAAAATGCAATTGATGAATTCATGAGAGAAAACTATTTGTTATATTATGATTTTAATAGCTTATATTCTTCTTGCATGATACAAGAATTACCAACAGGTGAAATGACATGGTGTAATATTCTTGATTATCAAAAAACACATGGAAATTATAATTTTGGTTATATATATGAAGTTGATTTAGCATACCCTGATTATATAAAAGGCGCAACAAAATATTGTGCTTTCTGTCCCGAAAACAAAATTCCCAATATAGAAGATTTTTCAGATTATCAAAAATCTATAATTCCTAAGAAATACAGACCAACAAAAAAACTTATGTTAACACAAGGTAATAAAGGAAAGTATGTTGTTGAAGGAAGAATGCTCGATTGGTATTTAGAACATGGAATGATTCTCACTAAAATACATCGAAAACTAGTGTATAGAAAATCTAAATGGTTAAAAAATTATATAGAGGTCAATATTGAAAAACGTAAAATAGATAAAAGAAATAAAGATGATTTTGGAAACGTGTTCTTCAAATTAATGAATAATTCATTTTATGGTAAGACTTTAGAAAATGTGCGTAATAGACAAAATATTGATATAGGTTATGATAGAGATAGGTTTCAAAATTTAACAAGGAAACCTACATATAAAAGAACTACTAGATTTAGTGATAATCTATGTGCTGTACATTTACGTCGAATCAGCGTAAAACATGATAAGTTTAATTTTATAGGATTCACTATATTAGAATTAGCTAAACTATTTATGTATAAATTTATATATGATTATGTAGCACCTGCTTATGGCAAAAACTATAAATTACACTTTACAGATACCGATTCTGTTTTCTTAGAATTAACAGGACCATATAATTCTTCACTTGATAAAGAAATAGATAAAATAAAAGATATCATTCATCCTTCTGATTTATGTAAAGTAAAAGATTAACTAGAAGGAAATGAAGATTTCATAACAGAAGCTATATTTTTAAAATCTAAATGTTATTATTATAATACAATTAATAATATTAAAACACATAAAACATTAAAAGGAATTTCAAAGGCATCAGTGGCTAATCAAATAACATTTCAAGATTATAAAAATGTATTATTTAATAATGAAATAAAAACAGCATGTAATTATAGACTTAATTCAAAGAAACATAAAATGTAATTAAAAAAGGAACATAAATTAGCATTAGATCCATTTGATGATAAAAGAAAGATTTTGCCTGATGGAATAACTACTGAACCTTTTTAATTTTCTAATTTCTAAGATAGACAAATTTGATATATATATATAAAATAAAAAAATAAAATATTATAACACTATATTTGTATATTTTCTATCACTCGGTAAACAAATCTTCTATCGACTTTCAGTCAGAGAACAATTGTTCGATAACTCTATCATGAATTTTTTTATCAATATTAATTGTAATGAAGCCGTAATCTTTTGACCAAGCATTATTACACGATTGTTTAAATTCATCTTTATTTCTTACGCATAAATCTCGGAACAAATCACTTAAGTTTCTTGCATTTATTTCAAATAGTATAAATATATTTGCATTATTTCTAATAACACTTCCATATCATGAATACATACTTTGTGTTAAATAAAAAAACACTACAGTTATTGTCTACCTCTTGTGAAATACTTTCTCTGAACTGACTGATTCTTATCATTAACACAATCATCAAAAATTACACAATGTTTTATTCTTTTATCTAGTTTACTACGATCTTGCATATTACCACTATCATCTATTAATTGTATCTTCGTGTTTATTTTTATTGGATTCAACTAACTGATTATTTTTTGCTGCTTCTTCACACCACGAACTTATTTCTTCTTCATCTTCAGATTTTTCATATTCTTTGAATAATGAAGCAATTGCTGTTTTTTAAAGATTATTTTCAAATCCATATTTTAAAAATTGATAGACGGGTTGTTCTGCTGTTGTTGTATAAATTATAAGATTGTTATAATCCAAAAAATTTGGAGTCGTTAAAATTTTAAATAATAGATACGTTTTTCCACAACCTGATCTTTCACAAATAACTGATAAAACTTTATTAGATAAATTTGGATGATGATTAAATTTGAGTTTTTTTTTATTTAATGGGGGCACTTCACTCATTTTTTAATAAAAAAATCTATTTTTATTTTAAAAGAAGAAGAAGAAAATTAAAACTCTCTAGCTTCGCGTGGGAGTTTATACCTTCCGAACCAAAAGATCTATCATAATCTCTTCACCTCCAAAATTTATTTCTTGTCCTTTCTCATCAGTGATTTTAATGTTAATGTTGTTAATAGTTTTTCTTGTAATAGGAAAATATATTAATGTTTGTGGAATTACATTTAGTCTATAACCAATGGGTACAGTAAAAGCTGGAAAACTGAATATTAAATTTGATAATTTACCATTTATATATCCTCCTTCAATAATGTCACAATGTACAACAATTGAATTTCAGTTATTTTTGGAATCTTCTCACCTAAATGATAACCTTGACTATAGGTTTGTTAATTAAATCCTAATAGCTTTGACAATGATCTATCATGATTAAAATCAACTTGATGATTTTCGTCTAAAGTAAGAGAAAATTTATTAACTGCCGGTTCAAATGCAAAATGTAATTGTTTCTTATCTTTAAATGGTATACCTAAATGTCTCTTAATTTCATTTGATATTGATTCAACTCCGTAAGAACCAGGAAGAAAAGTTAGTATTTTCCACGTTTTGCCTTTATCAGTAGAATATCTAAATTGATAATTCACATCTTTGATAACATTTTGAATGGTGTTAAATGTAGAGAAACTAGTCAATGCAATTTGATAATTTTTATTTTGTTCTAAATGTAGAATGGGTTCTAAATTACAAGTGTGTGATGAAGTAGTTGTTATAATTTTTAACGTCGTACTAAATTTTGATGAACACAAAATCTGTGTTAAATTTTCTAAATGATTATTAATTTTGTCAAAATCTACTGATGATAATTCTCTCGAAGACATTTTTAAACTAAAAAATTTAAACAGATATTTGTTTATGAAATATTTTTTTATAAAAAAATCGTAGATAAAAATTAGAAACGACATATTTCAGCTACGGGCGAAGCCCTAGAAGACATCTCCGATGTCCCGTTATACTTTTATAATCCTCTTCATTTAGAATCTTCTTTTCTAAGAGTCTTTTTGATATAGCATGAATTTCATTGAAACTAGAATTATGTCCTTCTTTTATTGCAGATATTAAAATATTTAATCTATTTAGTAATTCTTGTGGATCATCTGGTAAAAATACAGTTGTTTCTGTTTTAAGACCTTTCCCTACTTTAACTCCCGTTGATAATAAATTTTCTAATTGTTTATAACGTCTAAGAGATTTTGCTGCACCAACTCTATCTAACATAGCCTTATGTTTTATGAGATCTTCTACAGCATAATTATTTAAATCTGCTCCTCTTAAAAGATCAACAAAATTTCTATCTAAACTAAAAGGAGATTTATCTGGTGAAAAAATTAAACATCGAAAAGGTTGTGGAAATATTTCTTTTTGTCCGAGATAAAATCTAGGTATTGTTTTTCCATCTATAAATGAAATAGAATGTTCAAATTGCATAGATTTTGGTAATTTCTTATTAATGTTTGATTCTAGTAATCCATAGTCATCTAATATAGTTTTGTGCTCTGGATCTGTTATATCAATTTGTTTATCATTATTTGTACTTTCTTTTTCAAGAGTTTTAAATGGTTTCATAGTTTTTTCAAAATCAGTTTTTACTTGCTCGGTTTGCTGCATTTTTTCAAACATATCAGATTGAATACCAGCTTTTATCATTCTATGTTAAAGATGATTTTCTTTCATAATATTTCTTTGTTTTATTAACTCTTCTAATTGTTTTATTCTTTTAAAATTATCAGCTCTAATTTTATCCATTTTTAAAATATAATATTTGAATTTTGTGGTAACATTGGAATACAAAAACATTATACTGAACATATTATTTTTTTATTGCTTTGTTGTCTGACATCTTTTCGTTTAAAGTTTTCTCGTTTTAAGTTTTGTTTAATAAAGTTTTGTTTAATAAAGTTTTGCTTAAATTTTCGCTTAAAGTTTTTAGCTCTTCTAAAAAAATTTTATCATTTTCTTCATTAGAAATTTTACCATCACTAGAAATTTTGCCATCCTGTTTATTCTTATCATCAACTTTTTCTGACTGTAATTGAAATGATATTTGTATTACTTCATTAGCTATTTGATCAAATTTTTCAATCTCATCTAACGTAATAACATTATCATCACATACTCTTTGAATGTAGTAATGCAATTTGTCATAGACTTCTTTAATATGTAAACGCTTAGATTTTAATGATTTTCGTTTCTTAGTTATTAAAGATTTATCTAACATTGTAACAAGTGAAGTTGCAAAAACACCAGTACCTGTTAAAGCTGTAGCAACTACTGGAATTACTAAAACACCTGAAGATATAACAATTGTTAAAGCACCTAAACTTATTGTTAAGAATATGCCAATTCCTTGTGTTACATACTTAACTTTAGACCATCTCTTTCTTAATTTTTTATAATGCTCTAATCTTAATAATAATTGTGATTCCTTATCTTTCATATACCTAACTCTATCTTTGTGTTTTTCTTTGTTCATTTTTTTAATGTCCATTAAAGTAGAACTACGTTCATATGATAACGAAGGATTTATTTTTGCGTTTTCTTCCATTTTCGTCACCGTTGAGGTTTCTTCCACTTTTGTTTCATTCATTTTTAAAGAAATATTTTGAATACAATCTTCTGAAATTCTATTTAAATCGAAATTCGTAGTTGTTTGTTTGCCGTATATTTTTAGGAAGTCTCTAATGTTACTCATTTTATAATAAAAAATTTCTTATAGGGACCCCTAGAAGACAGAAGGGGGAAGGGATTGAGTTTAAAATTGTCGCATAATGATGACTTTCCTTATTACTTATTCGATTGAAGCTGTATGATTTGTCTTGTTAGTCCTTCTATTCTCTGACGTTTTACTTGAAGTCGAAGTCTGCGTTCAATAGATCCAACCATGATATTGTGATAAAGTCAACGCTTTACGCAAGTACTCTCTTTCAAACGAACTGAGATAAGTTTAAAATTTGCTAAATGAGATATAGTTTATAAGCATCAATGAAATCCCTATGACAACGTTGACGCGACAATTGTAACTTTCTAAAACAATAGCGTTCAAGTAACCAATGAATCGCTGCCAATTTGTGAGCAATTTTGGATTCCAAAACGGTTTTGGCAGCAAATGCGGTCACGGATGGAAAACTGGCAGCACATTTGGCAAGTGGGGGGAAAGAGAAAGACATAAGTGCGGGTAACAGCTGTTTGATCTGCATTGTTTTATGAATGCGGGTATCAGCTGTTCCCTACAATTGGGAGGTTCATCAGAGTGCAAAGCAGTAACAATAACAGGCATTCTAAGAGATTGTGTTACATTTTCAAAGAAATATTTTTAGTCACATAATTTTAGTTATCTCATATTTTAAAAACCTGAAAAATGGATTTAAAAGACGTTTTTAAAATTACCATTTTTATGATTTTCAGTGTCCTTGAACGGTCATTATTTTAAGGGGGTGAAAATTGTAATTCTCAAATTTTGAGATTCTTAACTTTTATGATTTTCAGTGTCCTTGAACGGTCATGATTTAAGAGAGAGAAAAAATAATCTTAATCACAAATTTGAGATTCTTAACTTTTCTGATTTTTTCGGTGTCCTTGAACGGTCATGATTTGAGCAATGAAAAATGTCATAATCACACACTTGAGATTTTGAAAAATTTGAAAAATTGGGTATTTTTAAAAACACCCAAATTTATGAATTTAGGTCTTCATAACCTGAAAAAGGGTTCAAATTCATGAATTTATGTCGTTTTTAAAAAAACCATTTTTTTGAATTTGTCTTGTCCTCAAACGGTCTAAATTTATGAATTTAGGTCTTAAAAACCTGAAAAAGGGTTCAAATTCATGAATTTAGACCGTTTTTAAAAATACCTTTTTTTTGAATTTGTCTTGTCCTCAAACGGTCTTCTTCCCATTACTTATCTCAAACTAAATCTACCGTAGGCAAAGATTCAAAACTTTTATAAAGTAAAGAAAATTTACCAGACTGTGGTGAGCCTTATGATAAAATATTCAGATGTACTTTGCTACTTGCAACTGTCTACTTGCTAATCATTTTTTTACTACTTTGTCTACTTTGCTAATAATTGTTTCTACTTAATTATTAACTTTTTTGCTTGTAGTGACGTAGGCTAGAAAGTACTTCATCAATGAATAAGCATCACTTAAATCATAATGAGGAACTTTATCCAATTAATCAAAGTGAAGTGTTTATCATTAGGTTTTCAAAAGTCCCTTGCAAAGGAAGTTACCTTCAGAGAAGTCATTCTTCGTTATTATCCTGCTTTCATTGATTCGTCCGTAAATGT
Organism: Prostheceraeus crozeri; assembly: GCA_907163375.1. Taxonomy (NCBI): domain Eukaryota; kingdom Metazoa; phylum Platyhelminthes; order Polycladida; family Euryleptidae; genus Prostheceraeus; species Prostheceraeus crozeri. Next base: position 135,412 of record CAJQUW010002939.1, on the reverse strand, counting down.
TCATAGCTGTGCAAGACACTGTGAGATTTTCAAAGTCTTCATTCATTTCCCATTTTATATCCACATCCTCTTCCCATTTGCGTTCTTTTCTTGTTCCTTTATTATCACGTACCGAAAGAAGGATATCGGGATTCGGACGTCCAAGAGCCGAACATTGAATCATAATTGCATCATTCAATTTTTCCCACGAAATTTTGACTTTCTCAGGAGGATCTACCAGAGGAGAGAGAAATCTAAACATCCATTCCGTACGAAAGTTTAATCAATCAATCTCGTTCAATAACGTTGCAATTTAACAGTATAGAAAATTACAGAATCTAAGATTTTGCAAAAATTTGAAAAAGTTGCAACAGTATCATGCCAATTTGTTCAAATGTGATATATAAACGATGAATACTTGAGAATTCATTAATGTACAATGAAGGAGATAACTCACAATGAACGTTCATTTTCATTGACTTCTTAGGTCCTCCTTTAAAACCACAAACTATCAACTTGTCATTATCAGAAAGACGAACACTTGTCCACCACGTCAATTTCATCCACTGATATCCTTCTTCATCTGTGATCGTCACATTGGACGTCGCCTTGCCAAGATCTCTTCCACCTGATGGACAAAGGAAGCGATGAGGAAATCATCACCTCAAAGAGATGACAACACTCACCTAACGTGGCGATCATCTTTGGGGCGTGGTTTGAATCTCCAGTCTGAAGTTGGCAGAAAATTGAAGTATTCTGAGGAAGTAGTACCAGATCTTTGTCGCTGCTGTTGTTGATCTTCAATGCACGAACAGATGGACGCCATCTAACTTGAATTTGTTTAAAGACTGAAATTCTTTTGCTTGAAGACTGGAAGAGAAGTGTGAAATTCAACAAACTCATTAAATTTCAAAGCTAATCCCGCCAAAACAAAAGATAAACATTATCAGTCAGGTGGGAATTCTACGGATTCGAAATTCTGAGTCAGAATTAATTGATCAAAGGTTAGACCCACCCCAAATAAATTGATTCAACAGAAACATTCTTTTATTACCAGCACAAGCACATATCCTACATGTATGCCGTATCTATCGTTGCAGAAAGAATTTGCCATTAACGGTACTTGATGACAATACCAAAAGAGTATTGAATTTGAATAGGAAATGTAAAATGCTTTTGCTGAAATCAACGGTCAATGACTCTATAAATTCATGCTTGTAGCCGATATGTCACGATATTACGCATATGTATGTAATTTTCCAATTCAAACTATTTATGAAAGACAGCTGATCCGATGTGCAGCTTTATAGTAATCAAGAGGTGTACAATGCATGAAAACTTCAGGTACGACCTCATTCCCTGCACAACTTTGTGCTACCTCCCGGACTAAAAGTTTTTTCAGTGATCAGATAGAGCAATGATGGAGCAAGTCAAGAAGAGGACTTTGGTGGAGGACATGATTCAACAGTTGATTGAAGTTATTTTCAGAGGCAAAGAGGAAATAATTTACTCACCGAAATTCCGCCAGCACACGTAACATAGCTGCCATGATACCGCGGACTGGCCATCAACAAAACCTTCAACTTCTGACTGGAAAACGATGACTTGTAGACAGTGACACCACGGATGCTATAGGGGAAGGACTTGACCATTTCCCATTTCCTTATTCCTGTGTGAAGTGTTTCAATATATTCTTTGTGCACTTTCTTCGAAATGTAGATTTCATAATGTGCAGTTTGAAATTTCAGTTCAGCTTCACCTAATTCTGTTTCATCTGATCCGCAGGTAATTTGACGAACTTCCTTATCATTCAAGATATTGTTACCGATGTCAAGACTCATTCTGAAGGGCTTTTCTGTAAAGTGAACGATCTCATTGTACAAGAATGTCAAAGAATTGAATTATTACCAATAATCACAAAATAATTAGATAATGAAGTATGATAAGGGTTGCAAAACCTCATACCGTATTGCCATATGACATATCAACTTCAACGATACATCAAGTAAAGCATAATATTTCAGTTATACGATCACATTACAAGAAACGGTTGGTTGACTGTTGTTGCAAACTATATGCATGTCCGCTGTATTCCTAGAAATGTTTCGTTAAGTGACAGGCATCGAGAAGTATCTCACGGAAGTGGTGGAGGAAGATCGTCCCTACGTGCGCTGCTCATTTCATAGAGTTGGCTGAAAGCTTCTATCCATTTGCCGCTTTTCCCTTTGTCAATTTCTCTTCTAAATGTCGGTTTTCGGATTTTGAGCACTTCGAATACGTGGAATAACCCGAATAGTCTTTTGAATAGTCTCTACGTTGTTATAATGGTAAACAGATTTCATAGATGGTTCATGTGCTATTTTATGATTTGAAGCAAAATGTTTAAGATTGTGTTTATAAGTTATAGGCATTTTTTAGGAATAAATTTGTCTTTTGGGAAAAAATATTTACGTTTATAATCAAGATTTACGTGTGTGAATGGACAACAACCGCGTGATAACTTTATTAATTTTCTGTTGCACTATATCTATTGCGTCAAATAGCGTGTGATGTATTTTAATTTCTTTTCTATTAACTTGCATTTTCTGCTGATTCATCTTCAACGCCGTTTTAAGAGCATTCAATTGAGCTTGAAGAACATCTAACTGATTTTTAACAGCATCTAACTGTTCTTTATTTCCTTAATAATTTTTCTTTAATTCATTTTCTAAATTGATTTTAAGAGTTTTCATTTTATCTACTTTTTGTTTAAGTGATTTTACTTCATTTATTATTCTATTCATCTTTTTCATTTGCTGAGTAATTTTAGAACTTAATTCATCAACACTTTTTTGGAATGTAGCCTATAACTTATTTAAATATTGAAAAATTTTTTTAGTAAGTTTTCTAATTCATTGTCTAATTATTCTTTCAATAGTTGCATCTGATGTTTATTTTTAATGACTGCAGATTTTAACTTAATAGAAAGTAATATTAAAATTTTTGATTGTTCAGAAATTTTTTTAAAAAGTTTTGCTATATCTGCTTCTAGCTCTCTATCCTTTTTATCAAGTTTCAATAATTTTTCGTTTAATGACTTGTCATTATGTTTAAGCAACTTTAATTCATTCATCAGTGGAACCATAACGTCGTTGATATATTTTTCTTTTAAGTCTTTGATTTGTGTATCAACATATTGTTTATTTGTTAACTCTGTATTTTGTTGCGGAAGAAAAGAAAGATGAAATGGACCAGATAAAACGTCTCCAGTTTTCATGATATAATTTTCTATTTCTATTTCTGATTCACGATTATTCGGGATATATGCACCTCCACCAACATTTGGTAACAACATTTTTTAACAATTAAAAAAGTAACTTTTTTTTCTAAAAAATGTTCGATGCAATAAATGAATCTTGGAGAAAAAAGTTTCACGATGAAAATTTCTACGATAAAAATTTCAACGATAAACATTTACACAATGAAATGTATAAAATAGAACATGTAACAGTTCTAAAAGATTATCGTCATCCTACAAATCCTCTTACACCAAAACAAGAACTTAAATTTTATTATCACCATAAATATATGCAATTTGTAAAAGATTATAAAATAAAACACGGTATATCAAAATATACTAAAACAAATGATTTTCCACTTTGTTTAAGAAGTTTCCGAGTATTTTTGGCATACAATAATTTATGGTGGTCAATTAATAAAGAACATTTAACAGTTTATGATTTGAAAACATTGCATCAATTAAATCTTCCTCCCTTTATTAAAAAAATTATAGGATTTATAAAATCAAAAATTTATAAAATCTAAATTTATAAAATCTAAAATTTTTAAGATTTTTTGAATAAAATTAAAACACAATTTTTTTTCTTAAAAAAGTAATGGGAAGAAGACCGTTCCAGGACCACCATAAAATTCAAAAAATTGGTATCTTTAAAAACGACATAAATTCATGAATTTGAACCCTTTTTCAGGTTTTTAAGACCTAAATTCATAAATTTAGGCGTTTTTAAAAATACCCAATTTTTCAATTTTTCAAAATCTCAAAATTTGAGAATTACAATTTTTTCATTGCTAAAATCATGTCCGTACAAGGACATCGAAAATCATAAAAGTTAGTATTTTTAAAAATGACTAAATTCGTGAGTTTAGACGTTTTGAAAATATGAGATAACTAAAATTATGTGTCTAATAATATTTGAAGGAATTGGCATATTCTTAACAATAAGTTTAGGTACTTTTACAATTGTTATATCATCTGGCGTTCTTACAATTCCTGTTGTTGCTACTGCTTTGCACTCAGATGAACACTCAATTGTAGAGAACATCTGCTTCTCGCATTTATGAAGAAAAGTATTTCAGTGTAAAGAGCTGTGACCTCCCACTCAAACATTTGAAAGGAAACAATGTATGAAAGAACAAACAGCTGCTACACCCACTTAGACATTTGTAAGACGTGGAATATATATCCAGCAAATCCTACTCCGGCGTCCCTTAAGAAATTTTTTTATTATAAAATGAGCAACATAAATGAGTTTTTAAAATTATATGGAACGCAAACAACTACAAATTTTGATCTAAAGAAAATCGCAAATCAATTGGGAATAAAGAATTTTCATGTTCTAATGAGATACGAATTACAATTGATCAAAAATAAGCCAACAATAACTATAAATTTCATAAATCTTCACACGTCAGACCAAAAAGGAGTACATTGGTCAGCGGGGCATAGAAATAAAAAAGGAGATAATTACTATTTTGACCGCCTGGAGGCTGAGAACTATTGGTTCGACTCTTATGGATTGCCTCCAACAAACAAAGACAAAAAATTACTTGGCAATGGAACTTATAATACATTTCAAATTCAAAAACCGGGAACTACTTATTGTGGTCAATTATGTCTTTATGTTTTACTGAAATTACAGGAAGGAGTACCATTTCTAGATATTATGTTAGAATTGAATAGGGGAATTTCATTCCCGAAACGTTAGTTCCAATAATAATGATAATTAAAAATCACTTCGTTGTAATTCATTTTGATAAAATCGGACTCTGATATCTTCATCATCTAAATCTATAATTTCGTAAGTAATCGGATAAGTTTGATTTATTTTACAAACTTCAAATATCTCTTTAGTCCAATAGCCAACAAAGCCTTTTTCAAATTTATTTTTATACTTAAATATTCTAACTCTATCTCCAATCTTAAATTTCGGCTTAAGTTTCTGCAAATTCGGAATACTCTCATTCGAATAATTATTTTCGAATATTTTCTTTCGTATCAAATCAGGATCGTCAGAAGCATTTTTTGGAGTTTCTTCAATACCTGAATGAATCTTATTGTTAAAATTCCCAACAATTCCTGGTAATATCTTCAACCATTTCTGATTTCTTTGCTCAGTAAATTTCTTGAAAATTTTATTTTCTAACGTCCGATTGAATCTTTCTATTACTACAGCCTTTCCAGCATTTTCAGTTGAATAAACAGTTTCAAATAGTGGCTGAACATTTCTGTTATAAAACTCAGACCCTTTATCAACGAGCAATTTTTTTGGCTTTCTATTACTTTCTTTAAAGATTTCTTCAAACGCATATTTAACTGACAGAGCACTTTTGTTTTTTTAAAGGCTTTACCCAAGCGTATCGTGTATATAAATCTATAACGGTCAATGCGTATTTATAATCTTTTTCATTCGGCATATGAATAAGATCAGCACTCCAAATATCATCTTTATTAAATACTTTAACTTTCAATAAATATTTAGGCCTTCTATATTCCTTGTGAATTTCAGACGCGTAGATTCGAGCGTTGCTCTCAGACAGCTTTGCTGTCGTTTCATTTGCTGACGGATCAATACCCTGACCGAATAATATTTTAGCTTGTAAAGCTTTCTTAAAAAACATTCTTTCAATTTTTTCTCTAAATGTGGGATTTTGAATACTATCTAATTCTTGAATCATCTTCTTATCAGCTACATGTCGAGAACTTAGATCATGATTTCGATAAGCCAAATCATGCCTGTAAGCTGCGGCATCTACTCTATTTATTGGTTCTTCACCTGGTTTTGGATTATTATTCTCATCTAGTCTTATATCTAATCGAGTTCCTGGTCCGGTATATGAATGACCAGGAAGATGTTTTTCTTTCGAATATTTACTCAAAATAAATCCAGGAAAGTTTTCTAAAGTGTTTTGTATGTCGTTACCTTCATAAATTTTACAATTTGAGTTTTTATTTTTGTTTAATAGATAATTTAATAAATCTAAATTAGCAATTTTTAATTTGATTAAACTTTCGGAATTTGCAGAATTCATTTTAAAAGATAAAAAAATTTTAAAAGATAAAATAAATGTTTTACCGAATCGGACCAAAGGTCCTGAGGTTATTACCTTATCATACTAGGACTTAGATATATTCCAGAACCATCTTTAGTTTCCTTAATTTCAATTAAATCATCAACATTGTGGAGAATATTTTTAAGAACTCGTTTTCCTTCATCAACTAATTTTAATTTACTAATAAAATTATGTACTACTCCTTCTCTCTTAGCAACTTTCTCTAGCTCTCTGTTATGACGGTTTTGTTCTTCTAATGCTGCCTTCTCTGATTTATTTTTATTTACTGCTTGAACAATACCAGCTGTCCCACCTGCAACACTTCCTGCTGCTGCTATGCCTCCTATTATTAGTGGAATTAATGGGAGAATTCCACCATTCTTTTCTTCTTGTAATTGAATATTCTCTATCATTGGTTTACTTATGTAATACTTTTTTTATTAATCGTAATAGTTTTAGGTGTATTTTTGTCAACAATATTACGTAATTTTAATTCAACAGTTTTATTATTATTATTACTTTTCGCTTGCGACATTTTTAATAAAAAAAATTTTAAGTTACGAAAAATTTTAATCTATTCTAGTTATGAAAAATTCTTAAGTTACGAAAAATTTTAAGTTATCAAAAATTTTAAGTTAGCAAAAATTTAATTAAACTATAGAATTTTGTTCAGATACTTCAGATGAATCTAGCCATTTTTCCATTAAGAACTTCAAAAGAATATTTTACATCTTCTAGCAATAAACCATAAGCCATCAATGAAGTTGTGGAATCTTTCTTTTCAATATTAATTGTTACATCACAACCATTTTTAATAATATCTTCAGATTGCGCACTTAAATCGAAACAGAAAATTGGATATAAATGTCTCCAATCTCCAGGAGTTAATTGTGGTTCAACTCCAAATTCTATACAAAGATTTCTATAAGCATCATATCCTTCCATAAATTGATTATTGGTATCATCGAATCTTAATGGATCAATTGGATATCGGGTTTGATTTAACGCAACTTGAAAACTTTGAATTGTATTAATATGAAAAAGATTATTGTTCTTATCAAAACTTGGAGAATTATTTCTTTGAAATGTTAGTAATAAATATCTTGGAGTATTCGAAGTTCTAGTAAAATGCCAGTTAAATCTTTGTTCGGAAAAAGTTACTGAACTCGTAGTACGCTTTAGAAAATTTACTGGAATTGGTTTGTTAGTATTTAATCTTTTTGCAATAGCTGATTCAACAATTCATCAATATGATTTATCCACCATTCAAGTCTATCAATTTTCAAATATGCTTTTTTTCCAGTCTTACCAAAAAAGATTAATTCATTATTTGTTGTACGATGAATTATTAACTTAAATTTTAATTGATATGATATTTTGTCATAATCTAAATATCCGAATAATGGAGACAATGACCAATTTACTGTTTGTTTACTTTTTTTGTTAAATTCACGTCTTTCTTTATATGCACTATTGTTTGTTTTATTTAAATGATTTGCAATATTTTCTACATCTTTCGCAATTCCTGCTGCATCTGTTCCAGCGTGAGTTAAATCATCAACAATTATACAATCATTAGTATCAGGAAACCAACCTTCGATTTCATGCTTTTTATTATTTTCACCAATTGTTACAAATCTAAGCATTGTATCAATTACACCTGGAGAATCACTTATTGTTTCTATATTTTGAGTTGCAACATCTAAACGCATTTGTGTAAATAATCTTGGAAAAAAATTATTCTCTAATGCAATATTATCGCTATCTGGTAATGGTGTTGTAAAATTGGCATCACTATATAAAGAATATTCACAGTGTAAAAAGGAATCAGGTAAATATAAATAACTCTGCTGATTATCAACTTCAAAGATTAAATCTCCTCCAGTATTTACTCTACTGGAAGATCCGGGATTCATAGCAATTCTTATATAGTCATTCTTTTTTTTATTGTAACTGACGAACGGAGGATCGTCTAATCTAAATTTATTTTCGATAAGCGAAGACATTTGTATAAAAAATAATTTGACTTTTTGTTTTTCTCACTGACAGAAAAATTTTTTACTAAAATATAATTTTAGAATTTTACCAAAAAAAAATTTTTTTTGCTAGACCATTGCCTCTTATTTCTTCAATTGAACGTTCTATGGCTACGCCTGTTTTTTTCCCCTTTTTACTATCAGACGGAGCTCCGCTCCTCAAGGTTTCACCCCCTACAGCTATGTTAGCAATTTTGTTTTTCGTTTCCTCTGAAAGTTTTTTTAATTTTTTTAGTTCTTCAGAATCATTCTTAAGTTTACGAATAGTTTCTAGTTGTTTTAATTCGTTTTGAGACTTAACAGCATTTGATATTGCACTAGCTGTACTACCTATAGCAGCTGCTCCTTTTGCAGCAGATGTAATCAAATCTTTATTATTTTTAATTAAGTTAACGATACTTCCAATACCAGAAAATATACCATCCCCTTCTTTTTGAATTGTTTCTACACTGTCATAATGGTAAATAGATTTCATAGATGGTTCATGAGCAATTTTTTTGATTTGAAGCAAAATGTTTAAGATTGTGTTTATAAATTATAGGCATTTTTTAGGATTAAATTTGACTTTTGGGAAAAAATATTTACGTTAATATTTGCGCTAAGATTTACGTTTATGATAAGGTAATAACCTCAGGACCTTTGGTCCGATCGGCTAAAGCCTCTGAACAAGGTTCGATAGGTTAGTAACCTAAGGACCTTTGGTCCGATCAAGATTTACGTTTGTGAATAGACAACAACTTCGAGATAACTTTATTAATTGTCTGTTGCACTTTATCTATTGCGTCAAGCAGCGTGTGATGTACTTTAATTTCTTTTCTATTAACTTGCATTTTCTGCTGATTAATCTTCAATGCCGTTTTAAGTGCATTTAACTTAATTTTAAGAACATATAAATTGTCTTTTAACAGAATCTAACTGTTCTTTATTTTCTTTAGAGTTTTCTTGTAAATTTTTCTTTAATTCATATTGTAAATTGATTTCAAGATTTTTCATTTTATCTACTTTTTGTTTAAGTGATTTTACTTCATTTATTATTCTATTCATCTTTTTCATTTGTTGAGTAATTTTAGAACTTAATTCATCAACACTTTTTTGGAATGTAGTTTGTAACTGCTTTAAATTTTTTTTAATTCTTTCAGGAAGTTTTTCTATTTCACCTTCTAATTGTTCTTTTAACATTTTTATCTGATGTTTATTTTTAATGACTGCAGATTTTAACTTTATAGAAAGTAATATTAAAATTTTTGATTGTTCAGAAATTTTTTTTAAAAGTTTTGCTATATCTGCTTCTAGCTCTCTATCCTTTTTATCAAGTTTCAATAATTTTTCGTTTAATGACTTGTCATTAAGTTTAAGCAACTTTAATTCATTCATCAGTGGAACCATAACGTCGTTGATATATTTTTCTTTTAAGTCATTGATTTGTGTATCAACATATTGTTTATTTGTTAACTCTGTATTTTGTTGCGGAAGAATAGAAAGATGCAATGGACCAGATAAAACGTCTCCAGTTTTCATGATATAATTTTCTATTTCTATTTCCGATTCACGATTATTCGGGATATATGCACCTCCACCAACATTTGGTAACATCATTTTTTAACAATAAAAATAAAATCTTTTCTAATAAAATTAAAAAAATAAAATTTTTTCTAATAAAAATAAAATAATGTAAAGTCCAAATTTAAAAAAATTATATTCGCCTGCATCATCCTGTTCTTCTTATTCGACGAGATCAACGGGATTTGATAATAAATGTTTTGATAATAATAATAATAATAATCCATGTATAGATGTAAATCTTTTATTCGAATTACAAGCAGAAATATTTAGAGAACAGACTAAAGGTTTACCTTCTATAGAAACTAATTATTGTATTTTTCCAGGTGATCCATTTATAAAATTTATGGAGATTGTAAGTAAATATGATGATGTTGCGTATGTAGAATTGAATAAAGAAAATATGGTTATTATTGGTCATAATAATGTTTATGGATTCAATAGAGCAGTTTTACCGATTAGTAATACTGAGTGGATAGAAAATAAAATTATCAATTATATCAATATTAGAGAATTAGTTAAAAAATTAAAATCGTTTTCCAAGGAAAAAATTAGATTATTTGTTGATGAACAAAACCAATATAATATTCATATAGAAAGTAAAGAACATAATGAAGAATTATTATGTCAAGTTTATTACAGAGATACAATTTATAAACAAGAAACATTAGAAATGCCACAAAGATATGATGATGATACTTATATAGGATTATATTCAAATTTAAATATTAATTTATTAAAATCTTACATAAATGGGTTAGCTCAACAAGAGAAAATTTACATGTGGACAACACCTTATACAATTAACAATGACCATAATCATAATCATAAAAATTTTAAAGAATCTTATAATAATGATTTTAAAGAACCTTATAATAATAATGATGATAATATAGATGATGATGATAATGTAGATGATGATTCTGAAACATCTGAAAAAGGTGTGAATGGTAACAAAGATTATAATAATATTAGTAATTATAAAAATTTAAGTGAAGAAAAATTTATATCTCAACATGATATTAATACTACATATAATCAAAATTTATCTAAATTTCATTTTCTTACAATTGAAAATAATAATGATGGAATAGTTGAAGATACTGTTAGACAACTATGTGTCGGGTCTACAAAATTTAAATTAGGATTCACATCTAATCAATTAAAAATTTTATCATCTTAAATAAAAACTAAAAGTGATTCAGATTATGGTGGTGTTATTAAATTTTCCAAAAGAGATCAAAGACCAATATTTTTCACTATTATACTATTATCAACTAATAAATATAATTTGGAATTAGATATTCCTATCAGGGAATGGCATCCTATACCAAAAAGTGTAATTTATGATGTTGAAGAATCAATTTATGATGATGATGAAGAATCAATAGTTAGTAAAAATAAATTTAAATTATCTTTTGATAAAACGTTATATGATAAAACTTAACATGATAAAGCGTTATATGATAAAACTTTATATGATAAAACTTAATGTGATAAAACTTAATATGATAAAACTTAATGTGATAAAACTTTATATGATAAAACTTTATATGACAAAACTTTATATGATAAAACTTAATGTGATAAAACTTAATGTGATAAAACTTAATGTGACAAAGAAAATAAAATAACTAAAGAACGTGAAATATATAATAATATAAAATAACTCTCAAGACCTTGATATCAGAATGTTTATATCTAAAATAAAAACACAAATTTTTTCTTTAAAAATTAAAAAATGGAAAATACCAAGTTTTATTGTAACTTATGTAAAAAAAGTTGCAAACAAAAAAAAGTTATTAATCTCATTTACAAAGTGAATTGCATTTACAAAATGTAGATCGAGTTGATGAAGGAAATATATTAAAATTAAATAATTATAAAAACTATCTAGAATCATTGCCAACATATATAAAAATTAAAAAAATATTTGATGAATATTCGCATTCGGAATACAAAAAAGTTTTTAATAGTGAAGATGAGTCCATACAAACCGAAGGTTCTAGGGCTTGGCCCGTACCCGATGAAAGATATTTATTTAATGATACAGATGAATTGAACGAAATAGATGAATTAAACGAAATTAAAAAAACAGATGAAGCTGTACACGGGACATCGGAGGTGTCTTCCAGGGCTTCGCCATTAACAGATATAAAATATTTATTTAATCAGACTGTTGAACATAATGAAACCGATAAAACTTTTTATAATGTATTAAAAAACTTTTTCAAAATATTTAAGAAATCTTTCAAATGTTACATGAATGTAGAAGTACTTTATACAAAAAATGGACCTGATGGAATTCCTGAAGAAATAATACAAGGACATTTTACAAATTCGCAAGAAATTCATAATGTAAATGATATACAACCCATATTTGAATCGATGATACTTAAATTAGAAAATTGTATAATTGAAGCCCAGTTACGTGAATCTGGTTGGAGATTTGTTAAAATACTATCTAAGAAAATAGTAATTGATAAATAGAAAAATAATACTGGTGGTAGTTATGTTCCTTTACCTTTCAGTTCACCACAAATAATCAACATAAAAAATGAAGATGATTATTGTTTTCTGTGGAGTATTATAGCACATTTACATCCTGCAGAATATCACAAAGAAAGACTAAGTCATTATAATAAAGAAGAATATATAAAGGAATTTGATCTCTCTGATGAATTAGATGAATTTCTATATGATTATAATAAGTTAACAAAGTTTCATAAAAAAAATAAAAATTTAATAGAAGTAAATGTTTTTGACTTAAATCTGAAATATGTTTCTATTGGTGATATTACTCCACTTTACTCAGATTCAAAAAAATTTTATTTGAATAATAAGAATTTATGTCAATCAGAAATAGTATATAATAATAGAAGAAACTACATGCATCATAATATTTTTTACCACCGAAATATAATATGTACTGAAAAATTTGAAATTGTTAAAACATTATCACCAATAATGATTAATCATAATATTTATAAATGACGTAATTTTAATTATGATCATGATTCCAATTATTCATCTTTATTGTCAGAATATCATCAACAATTACAAATTTTAAATAAAATTTTATCAGAATGTAAAACAGATTATTTTCAACAATCAAAAATGTTACTACAAGAATATCACCATAAATATCAAAATAAGATATAGACAATTCAAGAATTAAATGAAGAACTAAATGAAGATAATAAAGATTTAAATGAATGTTTTAAAAAATGTCAACAACAATATAGAGAACATTTTAATAATGAAAATAATTATCAGTTAGAAATTTTAAATCAAAATTTACAACAGTATACATTTTATCTTACATTATACATCGATTTAACACATGAAATATATCAAGATAAAATTGAAAAAATAAAACAAACAAAACAATCAGCACAAGCGAATATATTATATTATGAGGGTCATTTTATATTGTGTAAAGATGTTTCTATGTTTACAAAAACTTCAGTTAATGCTAATTTTCCCTGTCTCCAATGTATGACGAGCTTTAGAACTAAAGAAGAAATGAATAGACATTTGGAGAATTGTCAACAAAATGAGGCAGTTGAAAATACTTTTCCTAAAGATGATTATTTAATTTATAATAGACATTATTTCAAAAATAAAGTACCCTTTACTAATTATTGTGATTTCGAAGCATATAATGTTAACATAACACAAAAATCTGATAATGGTAAATATGAAAAAAGTGCACTTGAACAAAGTAAAGAAAAATATTTATTTGAACGAAAACCATTATGTTGGGGAATGTACATTCATTCAAATTATCCTGAATTATTGAAATCAGAATATCATGATTACTATGGTGAAGATAGTTCAGAACTGTTTACAAAGAAAGTAGAAGAATTACAAGGTCGTTTTTCACAATTGCTTGAAACAAATATACGAATGCTTCCATTGACGTATGAAGAAAAATATCATTTTATTGATGAAACAAAATGTTATTACTGTGGAAAAGAATTTACAAATAATTATAAAACTGGCAGAGGTAGACATATTGATAAAGTAAAAGATCATGATCATCTAAATGGATTATATAGAGGTACAGCACATAATTCTTGTAATCTTAATGCTAATAAATTTAAATATAACTTTGTTCCTTTATATTTCTACAATGGTTCTAAATATGATTTCCATTTAGTAATGAAAGTTTTATTTTCATCTACAAAATTACAACAACAACAAATAAATGTACTATGTAAACAAGAAGAAGAATATTTTTCAATGCAATTTGGTTGTATTAGAATATTAGATGCATTTAGATTTTTTAATCCTTATTCATTAGATGTCATGGGAAAAACTTTGAAACCTGAACAATGTAAAATATTAAATCAATATAATTTAAAACCTTTAAAAGGTATTTTTCCCTACGAATATTTAACTGGAGATTTTAATTCTGCGAATAAAATAATGAAAGAACATCAACTTTCTTCACGTGATAAATTTAAATCAACATTGAAACAATCACAATTATCTGAAGATTATTTAGAAGCTGAAAAAAATTCGAGAGAGCTAAATTGTAGAACAATGTATGATTATACAATGAAATATCTTCAGATAGATGTATTAATCCCTGCGGATCTTTTTGAAAACTTTCATGACATGTGTTTAGAATATTATGGAATAGATCCATGTTATTGTTATTCTACACCAGTTTTAACATGGTTAGCAGGTTTAAAACATACTGGTGTTGAACTCAAACATTATAAAGAAAATACATATGATAAATTATTATTTTTTGAATCTGGTATTAGAGGTGGAGTTTCATTAGTTTTAGGTAATAGATATGTTAAATGTCATAATAAGAAAGTAAATCCTGATGATTGCTGTTATTTAAAATCCAGAAGAAAGCGATCAGTTTATTAAAATTGTTTAATCAAAATATAGAAGGACTTACACGTATATCAAATGAAGAGAGTCAAGCAGCAGTTAATGAAATCATGAGAGAAAACTATTTGTTATATTATGATTTTAATAGCTTATATTCTTCTTGCATGATACAAGAATTACCAACAGTTGAGATGGAATGGTGAATTATTCTTGATTATCAAAAAACACATGATGGCGTTCATAATTATGGTTATATATATGAAGTTGATTTAGCATATCCTGATTATATAAAAGATACAACAAAATATTTTCCTTTCTGTCCCGAAAACAAAATTCCCAATATAGAAGATTTTACAGATTATCAAAAATCTTTAATGCCTAAGAAATACAGACCAACAAAAAAACTAATGTTAACACAAAGTAATAAAGGAAAGTATGTTGTTGAAGGAAGAATGCTCGATTGGTATTTAGAACATGGGATGATTCTCACTAAAATACATCGAAAACTAGAGTATAGAAAATCTAAATGGTTAAAAAATTATATAGAGTTCAATATTGAAAAACGTAAAATAGATAAAAGAAATAAAGATGATTTTGGAAACGTGTTCTTCAAATTAATGAATAATTCATTTTATGGTAAGACTTTAGAAAATGTGCGTAATAGACAAAATATTGAAATAGTTTATGATAAAGATAGGTTTCAAAATTTAACAAGGAAACCTACATATAAAAGAACTACTAGATTCAGTGATAATCTATGTGCTGTACATTTACGTCGAATCAGCGTAAAACATGATAAGTTTAATTTTATTGGATTCACTATATTAGAATTAGCTAAACTATTTATGTATAGATTTATATATGATTATTTAGCACCTGCTTATGGCGAAAACTATAAGTTACACTTTACAGATACCGATTCTGTTTTCTTAGAATTAACAATACCGTATAATTCTTCACTCGATGAAAAAAAATTAATAAATTAAAAGATATCATTCATCCTTCTGATTTATGTAAAGTAAAAGATGAATTAGAAGGAAATGAAGAGTACATAACAGAAGCTATATTTTTAAAATCTAAATGTTATTGTTATAACAGAACTAATAATAATAAAACACATAAAACATTAAAAGGAATTTCAAAGGCATCAGTGGCTAGTCAAAATATCATTTGAAGATTATAAGAATGCATTATTTAATAATGAAATAAAAACAGCATGTAATTATAGACTTAATTCAAAGAAACATAAAATGTATTTAAAAGAGGAACAGAAATTAGTATTAGATCCATTTGATGATAAAAGAAAAATTTTACCTGATGGAATAACTACTATACCTTTTTAAAATTTATTATTATTATTTAAATCCGTCTAGAAAAAAAAATTATTATTTAAATCAGTCTAGAAAAAAAAATTATTATTTAAATCAGTCTAGAAAAAAAATTTATCACTTCACGAAAATATTTTCTATCTCAAAAGCCTAGTCGGGACGAAGCCAAGTCAGAGAACAATTCTTCGATAACTCTATCATGAATTTTTTTATCAATATTAATTGTGATAAATCCATAATCTTTTGACCAAGCATTGTTACACGAATGTTTAAATTCATCTTTATTTCTCACACATAAATCTCTTAACAAATCACTTAAGTTTCTTGCATTTATTTAAAATAGTAAAAATATATTTGCATTCTTTCTAATAACACTTCCATCTAATCAATACATACTTTGTGTTAAATGAAAAACACTACAGTTATTATGTATACCTCTTGTGAAATAATTTCTCTGAACTGACTGATTTCTATCATTAACACAATCATCAAAAATTACACAATGTTTCATTGTTTTATCTAGTTTACTAGGATCTTGCATATTACCACTATCATCTATTAGTTGTATTTTTATGGCTTATTTTTATTGGATTCTACTAACTGATTTTTTTTGCTACTTCTTCACACCACGAACTTACTTCTTCTTCATATTCAGATTTTTCATATTCTTTGAATAATGAAGCAATTGCTGTTTTTTAAGATTATTTTCAAATCCATATTTTAAAAATTTGATAGACGGGTTGTTCTAGTGTTGTTGTATAAATGATAAGATTATTATATTATAATCTAAAAAATTTGGAGTCGTTAAAATTTTAAATAATAGATACGTTTTTCAACAACCCGATCTTCCACAAATAACTGACAAAACTTTATTAGATAAATTTGGATGATGATTAAATTTAAGTTTTTTTATTTAATGGGGGAAATTCACTCATTTTTAATAAAAAATCTTTATTTTTTAAGATGAAGAAGAAAATTAAACTTCTCTAACCAAAAGATCTATCATAATCTCTTCACCTCCAAAATTTATTTCTTGTCCTTTCTCATCACTGATTCTAATGTTAATACTGTTAATAGTTTTTCTTGTAATAGAGAAATATATTAATGTTTGTGGAAATACATTTAATCTATAATCAATGGGTACAGTAAGAGCTGGAAAACTGAATATTAAATTTGACAATTTAGCATTTATATATCCTCCTTCAATAATGTCACAATGTAGAACAATTGAATTTATTTCAGTTATTTTTGGAATCTTCTCACCTAAATGATAACCTTGACTATAGGTTTGTTTATTAAATCCTAATAGTTTTGACAATGATCTATCATGATTAAAATCAACTTGATGATTTTCGTCTAAAGTAAGAGAAAATTTATTAACTGCCGGTTCAAATGCAAAATGTAGTTGTTTCTTATCTTTAAATGGTATACCTAAATGTCTCTTAATTTCATTTGATATTGATTCAACTTCGTAAGAACCAGGAAGAAAAGTTAGTATTTTCCACGTTTTACCTTTATCAGTAGAATATCTAAATTGATCATTCACATCTTTGATAACGTTTTGAATAGTGTTAAATGTGGAGAAACTAGTTAATGCAATTTGATAATTTTTATTTTGTTCCAAGTGTAGAATGGGTTCTAAATTACAAGTGTGTGATGAAGTAGTTGTTATAATTTTTAACGTCGTACTAAATTTTGATGAAACCAAAATATCTGTTAGATTTTCTAAATGATTATTATTTTTTCTAGTTCTGCTGATGATAATTCTCTCGAAGACATTTTTTAGTTGAAATTTTAAATAAATATTAAAAACAACATATTTCAGCTATACTTTTATAGTCCTCTTCATTTAGAATCTTCTTTTCTAACAGTCTTTTCAATATAGCATGAATTTCATTGAAACTAGAATTATGTCCTTCTTTTATTGCAGATATTAAAATATTTAATCTACCTAGTAATTCTTGTGGATCATCTGGTAAGAATACAGTTATTTCTGTTTTAAAACCTTTTCCTACTTTAATTCCTGATGAAACTAATCTTTCTAAATCTTTATATCGTCTAAGAGATTTTACTACACCAACTCTATCTAACATAGCTTTATATTTTATAAGATCTTCTACAGAGTTCTATAGTTTCTATCTAAACAAAAAGGTGATTTATCTGGCCTAAAAATTAACCCCCGTAAAGGTTGTGGAAATATTTCTTTTCCACGAAGATAAAATCTTGCAAATAATTTTTTATCTAAAAAGAAAGTTGAATGTTCAAATAACATAGATTTAGTAATTTTTTATCTATGTTTGCTTCTAACAAACCATAATCACCTAATAATGTTTTAAGTACTGGATCCGCTATATCAACCCGTTTATCATTATTTGTACTTTCTTTTTCAAGAATTTTAAATGGTTCAATAGCTTTTTCATAATCAGTTTTTACTTCTTCAGTTAATTTTACATTTTCAAACATATCGGATTGAACACCAGCTTTTTCAATTCTATGTTGAAGATGATTTTCTTTCATAATATTTCTTTGTTTTATTAACTCTTCTAATTGTTTAATTCTTTTAAAATTATCAGCTCTAATTTTATCCATGTTTTATATTATATTTTTATAATTATTTAATTTTTATATTATATTTTTCATATTATATTTTTATTTTATATTATATATTTTTTCAAAATATAATATTTGAATTTTGTGGTAACATTGGAATACAACAAAAACATTTTACTGAACAAATAATTTTTTTATTGCTTTGGCGTCTGACATCTTTTCGTTTTAAGTTTGTTTAATAAAGTTTTGCTTAAATTTTCGCTTTAAGTTTTTAGTTCTTCTAAAAAAACCTTATCAGTTTCCTCGATAGAAGTTTTAGCATCACTAGAAATTTTGCCATCCTGTTTATTCTTGTCATCAACTTTTTCTGACTGTAATTGAAATGATATTTGATTTACTTCATTAGCTATTTGATCAAATTTTTCAATCTCATCTAACGTAATAACATTATCATCACATACTCTTTGAAAGTAGTAATGCAATATGTCATAGACTTCTTTAATATGTAAATGCTTAGTTTTTAATGATTTTCGTTTCTTAGTTATTAAAGATTTATCTAACATTGTAACAAGTGAAGTTGCAAAAACACCCGTACCTGTTAAAGCTGTAGCAACTACTGGAATTATAAAAACACCTGAAGATATAACAATTGTTAAAGCACCTAAACTTATTGTTAAGAATATGCCGATTCCTTGTGTTACATTCTTAACATTAGTCCATCTCTTTGTTAATTTTTTATAATGCTCTAATCTTAATAATAATTGAGATTCCTTATTTTTCATATAACGTACTCTATCTTTGTGTTTTTCTTTATTCAATTCAGTTATTTTTCAGTTATTTTATTAGTTCAGTTTCTTCCACTTTTGTTTCATCCATTTTTAAATAAATATTTTTCCCCAGACTTATTTTAAATATGAATTAGAGGGTTCTTAACCTGGTTTAGTCATAAAAATGATTAAAATTTCCTAAATTTAGGGATAATTGGGGTTATTTTAACTACTCCTAAAATTACCAATTTTTCTGATGTTGTGTCCTGGAACGGTCATGATTTGAGCAAAAGAAAATAATTATGATTCTCAAATTTGAGATTCTTAACTTTTATGAGTTTCGGTGTCCTGGAACGGTCATGATTTTGGAGATAAAAAATTAAAATTCTCAAATTTGAGATTTTGAAAAAATGTGAAAAATTGGGTAGTTTTAAAAACGCCTAAATTTATGAATTTAGGTCTTCATAACCAGAAAAAATGACCAAAATTCTTAAATTTAGTCGTTCTTTTAAATACGAAAAAATTTGAGAATTTGTCCTGACCTGGAACGGTCATGATTTTCGAGATGAAAAAACCATAATTCTCAAATTTGAGATTTTGAGAAAACTTGAAAAATTGGGTATTTTTAAAAACGCCTAAATTTATGAAATAGTCGTTCTTTTAAATACGAAAAATTTGAAATATTAGGTATTTTTAAAAACGTCTAAATTTATGAATTTAGGTCTTCATAACCTGAAAAATGAGCAAAATTCTTAAATTTAGTCTTTCTTTTAAATACGAAAAAATTTGAGAATTTTGTGTGTGCTGTCCTGGAACGGTCTTCTTCCCATTACTTGGTTCCACTGGAATTCCCTTGCGTTTCAAAGGACAATGGTTGCAAATCGCTTCTAACCCAGATAGCTGCACCACCTCCTAAACGACTATCATTTCGATCGTCACGGAAAAGTACAAAATTGTCAATAGCAAGAATATCATCAGGATGATCACTGGAAAGTTATGTCTGTGTTGCTGCAGAAATAGTTGCAGATTTTGTTAATAAATGAGACCGAACATGATCCATCTTGGCAAGAATGCGATTAACATTAGCAGAAATACACGTAAATGTCGGAAATGTCTGTAAGCATAGTAAAATCAATTTTGAAAATTTGAATTAACTGTGGCTTTCGGCTGAACTTTACCTCGATAAATTACCACATCCTCTCCATTAGCTTTGCGCTGCCTCAAATCATTCTGAAGTCGTCTGAAAAGACGAAGACAATGTCAACGAGCGATCCTCTAAATCCACCAATTATGGTCGGTCAACATGACACAGAATGTGCTAGCCAGTTTCCATATCTCGGGAGCAAGATAGCTGATGATGGTGATGCCGAAGTCGACGTACGTGGCAGGCTAGGTAAAGCTGAAGACGTCTTTAAACGATTGAGTCCTATATGGCCAAAGCGCTCCATCAGCAACAGAGTCAAGTTCCGACTGTATATGTCCATCGTGGTACTCACGGCGATTTATGCTTGCGAGACTTGGAAAAGTACGGCCACTATTTGCAACAGACTAAATGTCTTTCACCGCCACTGCATCCGCATCATACTGGGCTTATCATGGAGAGACCATGTAACAAGCGAGGTAGTGATGAGGAGGTCTGGTCTCGAAGATCTGACAAACATTGTGAAAAGGAGAAGGATACGATTTGTTGTACACATCCTCCGCCTGCCTGAAGATCGTCCGGCTCACACTGCAATGAATTGGGTCCAGCAAATGTTTGCAGTTTTGAAGAAATAACAACGGAATTGACTGATCATGATAGCAATACAGAAGGAATGATAGGATTTTATAAACCCTCCGTATCATGCCAACCTTGTAGAGGTAATATCTGTTGAATTAGCAATTCGATGGGGTACTACTGATGTAATGCGCAGTCTTATTGATAAGAGCATTTACTTAAATAATAATAATAATAATATCAAATAATAATTAAATCAACGAACAAAGAAAGAGAGAAGATCGCAAAGTATCTAGACCTGAAACTGGAAATCCAAAAGTTGTGGACGATCAAGGTGAAAGTGATCCCTGTTGTCATTGGGGCATTGGGTGCTCACACTCAGAATCTCGCAAAATACTTGAGAGAAGTACCCGGACTTCATCATGTACCTCAGTTACAGAAAGCTGCTCTGTTGGGCAGTGCCTATATCCTCAGACGCACTCTCGATCTCCCTGAATCCCTGAATCGAGATATACAAAAAGACAAAGGAAGAGAAGGCTGCACAAAATGTCGTAAAAATATACATAAAAACAGAATATTTACAAAATCTAATGAACGACTTTCTGAACCGTTCAGTCTTGGTGGGTGGAGGATTCAAAATACAACTACTTCTGGTAGCTCTCACACAAGAACGGATGGAAAATAATTCAAAAAACTAAAAAAGAAAGTCACTGAAAGACTAAGGGTGGTATGCTTTGCACCTTCCTAACTCTAAAAATCTGTCAAGAAATAATTTGACAATAAATTCAATATCCTATGCATCGCTGATTGTTAGTTAACATATTGTTAAATGCCATTGTTAGTTAATCATCAGTCGTATTTAACGATTTGTTAGCGAATGATATGCTGTCTTGCCTGTTCATTTGATCAACTGTTATAGAGTGGACGGAATACAATAGAAAAGATAATCGATGTCATTCGTCAATCATCTTCTAATAGAGGATAGATTTTGCATATTTACCAGTCGCCTAATAGCTCTGAGTGAGTGTGGATGAAGAACTTGATAATTTTTTACTTCTGGAGGATACCGTTGGACATCGAACCTATTATCAGTAGAATATCTAAATTGATCATTCACATATTTTATAACATTTTGAACAGTGTTAAATGTAGAGAAACTAGTCAATGCAATTTGATAATTTTTATTGTTCCAAATGTAGAATGGGTACTAAATTACAAGTGTGTGATGAAGTAGTTGTTATAATTTTTAACGTCGTACTAAATTTTGATGAACCCAAAATCTCTGTCAAATTTTCTAAATGATTATTAATTTTGTCTAAATCTGCTGAACACATTTTTTAGTTAAAATTTTGAATAAATATTTTTTTATGAAATATTTTTTTATAAAAAAATTAAAATCAACAACATATTTCAGCTACACTTTTATAATCCTCTTCATTTAGAATCTTCTTTTCTAACAGTCTTTTTAATATAGCATGAATTTCATTGAAACTAGAATTATGTCCTTCTTTTATTGCAGATATTAAAATATTCAATCTATTTAGTAATTCTTGCGGATCATCTGGTAAAAATACAGTTGTTTCTGTTTTCTGTTTTTCAGATAAACCTTTTCCTACTTTAACTCCCGTTGATAATAAATTTTCTAATTGTTTATAACGTCTAAGAGATTTTACTGCACCAACTCTATCTAACATAGCTTTATATTTTATGAGATCTTCTAATGCATAATTATTTAAATCTGCTCCTCTTAAAAGATCAACAAAATTTCTATCTAAATTAAAAGGAGATTTATCTGGTGAAAAAATTAAACCTCGAAAAGGTTGTGGAAATATTTCTTTTTGTCCGAGATAAAATCTAGGTATTGTTTTTCCATCTATAAGTGAGATAGAATGTTCAAATTGCATAGATTTTGGTAATTTCTTATTAATGTTTGATTCTAGTAATCCATAGTCATCTAATATAGTTTTGTGCTCTGGATCTGTTATATCAATTTGTTTATCATTATTTGTAAGTTCTTTTTCAAGAGTTTTAAATGGTTTCATAGTTTTCTCAAAATCAGTTTTTACTTGCTCGGTTTGCTGCATTTTTTCAAACATATCAGATTGAATACCAGCTTTTATCATTCTATGTTGAAGATGATTTTCTTTCATAATATTTCTTTGTTTTATTAACTCTTCTAATTGTTTTATTCTTTTAAAATTATCAGCTCTAATTTTATCCATTTTTAAAATATAATATTTGAATTTTGTGGTAACATTGGAATACAGCAAAAACATTTTACTGAACAAATTATTTTTTTATTGCTTTGTTGTCTGACATCTTTTCGTTTAAAATTTTCTCGTTTTAAGTTTTGTTTAATAAAGTTTTGTTTAATAAAGTTTTGCTTAAATTTTCGCTTAAAGATTTTAGCTCCTCTAAAAAAATTTTATCATTTTCTTCATTAGAAATTTTACCATCACTAAAAGTTTTACCATCACTAGAAATTTTGCCATCCTTTTTATTTTTATCATCAACTTTTTCGGACTTTAAATGAAATGGCGTTTTATTAGCTTTATTAGCTATTTGATCAAATTTTTCAATCTCATCTAACGTAATAACATTATCATCACATACTCTTTGAAAGTAGTAATGTAGTTTATCATAGACTTCTTTAATATGTAAATGCTTAGTTTTTAATGATTTTCGTTTCTTTGATATTGAAGATTTTTCTAACATTGTAATAAGTGAAGTTGTAAAAACACCCGTACCTGTTAAAGCTGTAGCAACTACTGGAATTACTAAAACACCTGAAGATATAACAATTGTTAAAGCACCTAAACTTATTGTTAAGAATATGCCAATTCCTTGTGTTACATTCTTAACATTAGACCATCTCTTTCTTAATTTTTTATAATGCTCTAATCTTAATAATAATTGGGATTCTCTATCTTTCATATAACGTACTCTATCTTTGTGTTTTTCTTTATTCATTTTTTCAATGTTAATCTTTTCAATGTCCATTATAGTAGAACTACGTTCATGTGATAACGAAGGATATATTCTTGAGGTTCCTTCCACTTTTGTTTCATCCACTTTTGTTTCTTCCATTTTTAAATGAATATTTTGAATAAATATTTTGAATACAATCTTCTGCTATATAAGGACAACGTGATATTTTTTGGGCTACCTAAATTTTCATCTGCCTACATTTTCGATCTTCGGCTACATTTTCGACCTTCGGGCTTCGCCTACGTGATATTTTTCGACCACGTGATATTTTTTAGATTACGTGATATTTTTTAGATTACGTGATATTTTAAGACCACCTAAATTTTCGTCCACGTGATATTTTGAGACCGTCTAAATTTTCGATTACGGGATATTTTGAGACCGCCTAAATTTTCGTCCACGTGATATTTTGAGACCGTCTAAATTTTCGATTACGTGATATTTTGAGACCGCCTAAATTTTTGAAATTTTGATTTTTTTGAAAATTTGTCACTACCTAAATTTTCGCCCTTCGGCCTTCGGCCACGTGAAATTTGAAGTCTACCTAAATTTTTGAAATTTTGATTTTTTTAAAATTTTGAAAAAACCCGCAAAAGTGTGACATCCGGCGCAAGCGAAGCGAAGCAAAGCGAAGCGAAGCGTCGCGCCGGATGTCACACTATATACTACTGTGGGTGAATTCACCTTGTTCATATAAAAGCACAAGTAAATGAAATAAAGCATCACATGAACACTAACGTCTTGTTTTTCTCCGTCATCACAACGAGTATGTAGAGGAATGTGGTTAAAGTGAAGTTATCGTTTACTTCAGACAAATTTAATCATTTCAGCAAATTGAATTCATATTTACCGATTTGTGTAGTAGACATAGGATCTGATTTAGTATATCAACTGCTGGTAATTCATAAGTAGTATAAAGTCAATATGGGCTAGAGCTAGAGACGTTCCAGTAAAATTCAACATCATTGCTACCAGATGATCAGGTATCTGCTGCGAAATGAAGACAATAGAAATCAGACAGCAACAAATAAAATTCAAGGTGATTTGTCAGCCGCATTGAGGTTTGGCAACAAATTACCTACCAGACCGTTGGATTTCAGCCAGGCGTTGGCTACGAAATGAACACGGTCTGGTAGCCAGAAAAGCCAAACCATCTCCATTTGGTAAGAAATGTGAGTTTTTTGATGAGTTGGTTTCGCAGCGAAATTTATTTCATTTGTTAACTGACGGTTTACCGTGTGCATAACTATGTACTACATTTTTTGCACAAATATTTCATTGATATTCCAGATTTTGTTAAAAGAAATTTAAGATGGAATTTTTTCAACGACAACTTGCAGGGTCAGGCAAGGTTTCATTCAAACAGCAGCGAAAGGTTGGTCGATATAACAGCAGGCAATATTGATGGTGGAACTACAGAACTAAGACTGCGCGGCGGATTGAGCAGCAATGGACAGACGAGGGCACGACATAACGTAACGACACTGTCACAATATTCATGCGTTTAAAATATAAAAAGTGATTTTCACTGTCATTCAACACGTTGCTTCCAATATTAATGGACATTGAAAATGACTGTTTAGATTCTTTATACGACACAATTGTTAATCCTTTTATTTTTCTTATCATTTTCTTACAAACGTTTAAACAGAATACTCAGTCGGTCGAACTTGAATGCTATGAACTTCCAAATTCACAATTGTGCATCCATTTTTCTGCTACAATGAGAAAATATTACTTAAGAAATGCAAAATAAAAAATCAATGACAGAATGAATTGTCATTGCGACCAGTTCTTCCCCCACAGGAAACAAGGCCTAAATATGACTGATATGAACCTTCACAAACCTTCCTAAGAATAAATTTGTTGTTGATTAAATGCATGTTCTTCATAAACAGGCCAACAAAGGAAAGAAAGGTGTAAAGACAAAACATCTGACGGTCAGATGGAGTCCTTCTGTTCGCAAATTAACGATCAAAGACAGACACCACAAATATCCTGTAACTGCCTCTCAGGACGCTTACATCACCTGTCAGATGCAGGCAGGAGATTCTTTTCATTCTAGAAGGATAAAGGCGACGATTGGTGAGTGAATGTTCTTCCTTCTGTGAAACTTCCTGCTGAAGTAATTCTCATTTTCAGGAGGAAGAGATCTTGGCAAGCCGCATTATGACACTCCGAAGGCTGACAGTGAAGGATATGAAGTGAGGGAATTGGGTTGGTGGATAACACCTCTTCGTTCTGACAATGGAAAGTCCTTGGTCTGCGGATTTGTGGATGGTCCAACGAAAACAATGAAATTGGACGTTCAATGTGAGTAGAGTTCACTATACTTCATAGATATTATGTTTCTTGAAATCTGAATCCATAGAATGATGTCTCTGACTCTTTCAGAATACAAAATTAGATAAGGAAATAGAATATTATTTTTGCAAATGAGCATAAAATACCATCATCACATTGTGTGTGAAAAGAGGTTTTTGGACAAGAAGGAGTTATGCATGGGAAATCGGCGATAGAGTCGGACAGGACTCATTTTAGGGGTCTTCCGGTTACGGGGCGTGGAGCAAAACCTACGGTTAATAGATCAACGAAAGAAATTCACGCAAAAGACGAAAGAAAAAAGGAATCAACGCAGAAAGATGCACAGGCAGATTGATGGAGAAATCCGACGGAAATGCAGAGCTGTTTAAGATGAATTTTTGAAAAAAATCACTTTCAGCGAATCCAAACACTGGAAGATCATAAGAAGTACAAGGTGATGTACTAGAGATTTTGTTTGGTATTCGACAGAATATCTCATGAGAAGAAATCATGCCAAACAGAAATTTGGACATTGTGATTGACATGAAACGATTTTACGGCGATGGAGGATTACATCAGAGAATTGTTTGTCGACAATAGGACTTCCACAGACATTTAGTATCGAAAGAGGAGCAGTACGTCCAGAATTCTCAAAGACAGAAGCGGTATAAAAAACAGCGCCTGGTCCTGACGCCAATACTCATTCAAGCATCTGTAGAGGAAGCAGTCATCGTAGTAACTAAATTGATGAATGCTACCAAGATGGGAAAAAACTTAATGAAATGTGCTACTTGATGCTTATTGCCTTACCCAAGAATGCGGGAATCTTCAAAAATAAAGAGTTCCGTGTCATGAGTCTTTTAACGAATTAACAACAATGAAATTAGATAAACGATAGATCAAATTGCCATGCAAAAGATGTGCGGCTGGTAGGATTCGAACCTACGACCAAGGTTAACTAGACCTGTGCTCTAACCAACTGAGCTACGAGCCACTTACGCGACTCTGTCAATTGGCAGGATCAAACCCTCACCACCACACATCAGTTGTCAAGGCAATAATAATCAATGGATAAATAACACGTCACAATTGTGACCGCCGACATTAAGGCAAGTAGCGGGGATCGATTGTCCACCAAAGCATCTTAAGCCATGTCGTGAATGCAATTAACAACAATGAAATTAAATAAACAATAGATCAAATTGCCATGCAAAAGATGTGCGGCTGGCTGGACTCGAATCATAGATATACTTGTATGAAAATATACTTGTAAGAACACTAATAAACCAGATAAAAGGACGCACGAAAAACGAGGAAGAAGCAATAAGAAATGACAAGGTCACAACAAATGCTATTTTCTCCTATGCAGAGTAGGAGAAAGGTCCATCACAATCTGCATGCTTTTGTCCATCATTCTGAAGCAGTAGAACCCATGGTTGCAAACACAGAAAGCCAACTTTTCTCTTTATTTAAGTTAATGAGAATGGAATGATAAACAGTTGTTTGTTGATGGCAGGGACGTAGGCAGAATTTTCAAGGGGGAACAATGGACCTATGGAAAATGGGCATGGGCTGTCCCCTCCCCCTGCAATTAAAAATGTCCAAGTATAGAGTAAGTATATAGCAGATAGAGTCGACTTAAAAAATATCTGTATACAATACAAATTTATATAGGAAAATATTCAGTTTTTTGCGGAGAATCCTGTGGTTTAAAGAATTATTTGAGCAGTTTCTAAAAAGCTAAATTTTTGCCAATTTATATACTACAGACATGACACGCCATTGCAAGTAGTATGAAAGAAGTTGGATATCAAAAGGAATGAATATTCGCTAACAAGCATCCCAACTAAGCGGAAATCAAGCTGATGATCAGGGAAATCTAATGAACGGCATTATAACGGAAGTCTTCATGAAAAAGTCGAGATCCTATTGTGGTGTCGTGGCTGAAATTTCATGTTTTCAATTCAATTTTCATCGGCATGAATTTATGATTCACAAAATTCATGTTTCATTTCTTGAATCTGAATGGTGATGTGGTCCCATTTACATCTTTCAAAGTTACCGTATGATCATTGTCTTTGATTATGTCATCTTGATCTACCGCTGACAGGTTGCTATTGACATGATCACGGTTGAGGAGATTCTCTTGAGGTTCAGCATGAAAGCAATAGCAGGCCATCAAGTTGCTAATTTAACAAACATTCCCTCTCCAAGGCTATCATGACACGAACTATCTGTGTCAACCCATTCTGCTGATCGGTTGAATTTTCAAATTTTCATTCCATTTTTACCGGTACAATTAATTTAATGATTCACTCAAATCTGAATAGTAATGCTAACCCAATTTCCATCTTTGAAGTTAATTGTGATCATTGTCAGTTGTTATTTTATTTTGCTCTTCCAGTGGCAGTCTATGGCTTGTAATATGATCACGCCCAAGAAAGTGCTCTTATTGATAAGGCTGTATGTATTAAAGTGATAGTAACCCATCGGATTGCTAATTTAGCAAACTATATTACTTCTCCACACAGGATTTGTAAAATGCTACTCCTGTTTTGCTATCACGATGGTCAAATCCAAAATTTCTCCAAAAGCGTGATAATTTGTATATCTCACATGCTGGTTCTCATTCGAGTTCATTAAATGATCGGAAGCTACAGCTATCCACTATATAGGTCGGATCACTAGCTGCCAACTTTGTTTACAAGATATCATCAGCTATGCATCCAGCATGTGGTTTACTGGTCTTAACAACGCAACGACTCATGGATTACTATATCAATGAGTGGCACATACGGTAGCCTACGCTAGCATATCAAGGGTCAATTTCGTGGTTGCTGAAATGAAATTTTGTACAGATTCTGTGTGGCTCCGGTTCTAAGCACATCCGGTGCAAGTGATATAGAGCACCAGTTTTATTACAGGCCATGAGGCAATCTGCATGAGTTTAAAGCTATTATAGAGGACTAGTGCATTCACTGTCCTGGATGCTCAAGCGATTGCGAATAGTAGGCCTAGGCAAATGAGCTGCCCGCTCATTTTGATGGCTATGTCGGCCGAGGAAAGAAAGCGTGACCTATTGGTTCTACAGGCGCCTTTCTCTGGTCCCTTCACTTCTTCATCATCGTTTATACATACTCAAAAATACGCCTACCTCTGAAAGTTGTTTGCCGATAAATATATGTCAAATTTATTGCCCTTTCAAAATTTACTCAAGGCGCATCAAGGATGTTAGGATCAAGTAAATGAAAATCAGACATGACCAGCCAATGAAGGACAAGTTCTTTAGAGAAATGCTGAGCTTATTCGAGTGAAAACTCTCCATCCACAATACCGCGCAACATTTCAACCGCTATTTCAACCACACATGTTCTGTGATATATTCAAGAAGTTTCGGAAGTTTAGCGAAGACCTCGTATTCTATTATGCTCCCATTCCCTCACTGTTTGAATAGTTCAACAAGTCTCTTCTACTGGCTTATTTCTTTGCTTTCCGAAGAGTGTAAAGTCATCAATCTGCCTCAGTTATCACATCTTTCACATGATCAGCCCAAGAAAGTTGGTTATTGATCAACAGACAGTAGCCTACGGTAAATTTGCTTACGACAGGGATTCCATGGGGTATGAAATGTCAAAATCACTGCGGATTTCTTTCTGAAACATGAAATGTTTGATTTTTCTCTGTTCAATCATTGTTCTCACGGTGTATGTACAATCAAAAATGCGCTCTCCCTTTAGTTTTGTAAAGATAAAAACAATATTTTCAGGCGTTATTATTCTCGGACGTTTCAGGTCCCGACCATTTATCAACGAGAGAGCTCTCGTAAAACCGTTTAATTCGAAGGTAAAATGGGAGTGAGATAAAAATATCGACGCTTCGAGGGTCGTCTTTATCGAGACAAGTTAAGAAGAAAAGAAGTGTTGAAAATCATGACACGAAAAATGCAACATGCATTTCTTGTTTGAACGAGCAATGAATGCGTTAACTCCTACTCAGTTCGTCTCACACATCTTATACAAAATATCAATTCTGCAGGCCAATTACAACTTCAAAAAGCAAGGGAGATACTGATGGAAGATGGAAGAGTTCAACGTCATGGGAAAGCAGCATGAGATGGCCGCTGATACTTTATAGTTTGATGTTGCAAGGAAAAAGGTATCAACACGAAAGAAGATGTTCTGCAACTTCCGAGGAGTGTAGCGGATGTCAACCTCTTCGATGCATCAAAGACTTCATCAAACCTTCAATGAGGAATTGGCTGAGCTACCATTCCTCGACGATATAGAAAAAATCCTCGCTTCAGTTCTGTTGTGATATGTGCATCAAACTTTTTATGGAAATCACCGATATATTTCCAAATTCTCTAATGCACTGTCTGCAGGAAAGTGAACTATTTCACGGTTTTCATTTTGCTGCCGTCCTTCATAAATTTCCAGCATTCATACTTTTGTGTAAACTAATTTCGGACATATTTGACTTGTTTTCTCAGCAAGGTTGCTTCCGGTTTTGTGGAAATAATATTCTAAATTCAGATATCAATTCTGCATGAAATTATGTAAATCTATAAATGCAAATCTATAAATCAAACTTTCATGACATGAACTATCACCAACTCCACAGGCTACCATGAAATTGAAGTAAATAGCCTACATTTACACATTAGAATTATAAATTGGTACCTTCATTGAAAATACTTGATTGAAAACAACCAACAGTGATAAACTAGCTGACTGCAAAATTAAGTCTAAAGTTTCCTTGAAGGTGTTCTTCCGAAAAATCAGGAGGCATGTTTCCGCAATGCCATTACCCTAGAAATACAGCATGTCTTCTGGTAACATTTCTTCATCACATGATTCACAAATAAATAACTAAATAACTTCTCTTTTATTATTTA
The DNA here is from genome assembly GCA_907163375.1 of Prostheceraeus crozeri. NCBI lineage: Eukaryota > Metazoa > Platyhelminthes > Polycladida > Euryleptidae > Prostheceraeus > Prostheceraeus crozeri. Next base: position 104,108 of record CAJQUW010002939.1, on the reverse strand, counting down.
CAAGATTTCTCATACGATGATGAAAATCATCCCAGCAGTCATTTATAATAGAATATAATCAGTGGCGTCTTCTCCGTACCTGCATCATGTTTCATCATCATTTTTTCAAATATTAGGCCAACATGCGCATGAAAAAGCTAGGCTGTAGCTTGATAAAGTAAGAAATGCATGCTGCTGGTAATAGGTACGTAATTGAGAGCATTTATTGAACATTCTATAATAATTTGAATACATGTGCATTTTGAAATACATGCATGTGTATCTAGAAAGAAGATAACAAGAAATAGGCATATCTGCAAAATAATTCAATGTATTAACTTCCAAGTATCATAAATTTATAACCCGGAAATAGTGTCCCAATATTTTGCTATCAAGCCGAACACGAAATTCATTCGCAAGCCTGACCGTTTCTCACACCTATCGAAATGTCAAATTGGAGGGAGTTTGGTACGTTTTATTGCCATTCAGCTAATGGCGCTAATCAGACGCAGTTATTATCATTGCAATATCAATAAGTCATTGATGCGATAAGTTGAGAAACAACGCACATGCTCCACACAACAGGAAGGAAAGATGGATTTGCGTGACAATTTGTCTTCGTCATTATCAACTTGTCAATATTTTTCAATTTCACTTCTAACATCTGCACAAGCTCATCATCACTAATTCCGTGATTTCAAGACTCTGTAAATATGATATTTTTACGCAGTTTCTATTTCAATTGTCATTGTCAAGATTAAGAAACGACGGCAATTCCAGAGGCGTAAAATGAAACATGATTTGCCTGATATGAGCTAGGCTTGAAAATTCTGTCGAAAAATCTTGACAGTTCGATCCAAAAGATAATCAAGTTAGCAGCTAGTTTTGTCACAAATAAAATGAGACATTTAATGAAAATAGGAACAACAACAAATGAAGACGTAATTATGGGAACAGTCAGGTTAGTGCACTTCGAATGAGCAATAATATACAATAGAAACTCAACAAATACTTAATAAGTGTAGCCCTGAAAAGGGCTGTTGAAAGCGTTCACGCCGGTCATCGGGTAATATTCAACGTAGCAAAGTGCGTCAAGGTAACAAAGTTAAAAAAACAAGCTAATGACTAGTTAATTTTCAATAGGTACAAAATATGATTTAAAAGAAAATCATTATATCCTAAAATGTATAAAGATTTTAAAAATACTTACTAGGAGGACAAACAACGCTTCTCCTCTCCTTATTTGTAATGAATTGGCGAGTAAGTCGTTCTGTTCAAAATTATGTTTGTCACTTATATATTGAAAAGATTCTATTTAACAGTCTGCCCATTCAGATGATAAGAGGACAGGTCTGTTTCCAATCAAAATACCAGATCTAGCTAATAGCACAGCGGGATTACGCTATCTGAAATCTACCAAGTGTGTAAGAGAATTAATATTAGTTCCTTAAGCTAAAACGTGAAATAGAATTGTACAAAATATGCATACAAATTATTTGACTATTTTTAATGAGGTCATCAACAGGAACTTGGTCAGGACGATCGCGTTTCGACCGCTTAATCCTGATTCAACGTAGCAAAGTGCGTCAAGGTAACAAAAAGAAAGAAATAATACTTAGATGACGTACCGAACAATAAAACATATTTACAATCTTTATACAAGACATACCAGAAAAGAATAAACAGAGAAGGGGTTCATCAGCAAAATGACCAGCTAGGTCGCGTTTCGGGTCCTTGAACATTTTGTACGCTCAAACCCTAGCTGGCGGACATAATTAGAACATCTGAAGTGATTACGCATCAATTAATGAGCAGAATTTAATCGTTGAAGGAAGTTTTGCAGACATCTGCATGAATTCCAGCAACCGGGAAAAACTCTCTGAACTATAAATGCATTATCTGAAAATGAACATTTTCGGTGATAATGTCACGGATTTTTTTATGTTTGATTTCATTTACAAAGGAAATTAAATATTCGGTGCAATTCACATTATGAAAATGTCCTTTCCTCCAATGATCAATATGAACGTTTATTTCATTCAGTTGCTATCTTTTATTGTGATGTGATCACTAAAAGTCGGGCAAAATCGCTTCTTCTTAAATAAAATGTGATTGTCCAGAGAATTCATTTTCTCATCGATTTCTTTGACCAATCGATTAGAACTGTCAATCATAGCCGAAGCAGTCGAGACTTCTACCATGTCCGAACAACGCACAGCGACCTGCAAGTGAGAATTGGCTTCTTCCAATGTTTTATGCACACTCTTCAGTTGCATGTTTAATTGCTTCTATTCACATTCGAGTGATTCCAATTCAACAAATTTGCGCTTTCTTTGTTCATACATTCGTTTTGATTGTTCGGCGAGGTTTTTCTTTCTGTTCTCCTCTTCTAATGATCCTCTATGAATACCGGAAGCATCACAAAATCGCTGAAGCATTGGTTTTGTAATAATTACCATCATTGATATTCAAGACATTCTGAAGGGCTCTGAGACCTATGATGGAATCCTGAGACAAGAGAGAACGCTCATTTGTAAGAATGTGAACCGCTAAACCCACACTCAGGATCAGCATTCCCATGCGATATTTTGCAAAGACATTTTGCAAATTTGCTCAAAAGAGGATATTTTGAATGTCCAAAGGAATTCTTCATTTCTTGAACACGATTCCAATGTTCATCCAAATCATGGGTGCCGTGTGACAAAACATACAATTTCCACTCATCGTTCAGACTATCAACTTCGGATGGTGAAATCAGGTGTGCGATCAATTGCGACAGCCGCGACAATGACAACAAAGGATTGTTCGGCCATTAATTTCTATCAGGATGCAACAGTTGCAGATCGTAGTGTATTTCTTTGTTCAGTGGCAATTTCTTCAATAGATATTTAGCAACAGTTTTGTAGAAGCCGAATGTCTCTTGCAAAGCGCTCTCTTTCAGTTTCATTGAAGATAGCGAAGAGGAAGTTCCTCCTCAGATTGTTGGATCATTCCAGCTGAAAGTCGGTAATTATTTTCAGAATCTAAATCCAACTCAAAATATAGTGATACACAAATGTGAGAATTGAACATGTTGTCCTAATATTTGTCTAATCATTCACCTGTACGTCAAAAAGTACATATTCGGGGTCGGAGATTGTTGGTTATCCTAAAATTTGTGGGATTCATGAAATTCGTAAGATTTTTGTAGGATCTGTGGGCAATCTCTAAATTTGTGGGCCAACCTGCGACTGTTCATATACCTGCGACTGTTCATATCGTTTGTTAACTGACAAGGAGGCAAAGAATAGGAATCTACGTGTATCTTAATCAACTCATGGTCTCAGCAAGTTGTTTGGTAACAAGCTGTTAAAGCACAGCCTAAGAGCAACATATCATAATCGAAAACAATGATCCTAAAAGATGTAAATGGGTCCACATTACCAATCAGATTTAAGAAATGAAACATAAATTTAGTGACTCATAAAATCATGTCGATCAAAGTTTAATTCAAAACTTGAAATTTCAGCCAAGAAGCACAGAGATCTCAACTTTCCATGAAGACTTGCATTATAATGCGGTTCGTGAAATTTCCTTGGTAGGCTAATTTCCTCATAATTAAAACGCCTAATAGTAAATGTTCATTCCTTTTGATACCTACAAGTTTCATACTACTTATATAGTTGCTCTCAGGTCACGTCATTGTAATTGTGCTGGTTCGTCGGTTTTTCGTCATCGTTCTTTCAAATTTTTGTGATCTCCGTGCTTCGAATCAGCTTGTCAACGTCGCTGTGCACATTTTAGGAGCAGTCAGCAGAGGATTTTTCCTCTATCGCCGATTTTGTGATATCCTCGGTCTCCGTCAGTGATTAGTACTTATCGGCTTCACTTTGTCTCTTGTCTGCGTGCTGCCTGTGTAACTCTGTGTGTGGAATTTCTGACGTCAGCCTACCGGGCATATGATGCAGATCGACTTTCAATAACCGGATGCAGTTTGGTTTATTGCAGTAACTACTACTGTTGCTTCACTGGCCTGTTGGTTTCAAAGTCGGGTTCGCTAGTTTTGTGAACACTAGGTTGAAGGTTCGAATCCCATCAAAAAACTTTTCGCTATCAGCACAATACTCTTATTACAATCAATTTTCTTGAGTTCTGCAAATTTTTGACCTCACTCAGAAACTAAACGAAGAATAGTGCTTAAGAAAGCATGAGTACTCCGCATTAGATCTCGCATAGGAAGATCTAACGGTACTTCTCATGGACTGATGAGAATGACATTGAATGACTTCCAGACGAAACTATCGATTTTGAGAAACACAAAACGTTTCAAAACTTCACCTGTTTATAAGCACATATATGTAAACAATTATTTCCTGTAATAACACCTCCTGTGTATTATTTTATGTAATCAACATTTCCTACGTGATAGTGCAATTCCACCGACGACTTTCTTTTATAGAATGTCTTTGTATTCATTTAAAATGTAGTAACGTTGTCATGGTTATTCTTTATGTTCCCCCAAATCTTAGTAGTTTCCAATATTGTGAAGTAAACGATTTCATTGCAAATTTTTGCGATATGTTTTCTTCCTCACATTTTCTTATCGCTGGGGACACCAACCAATTGTCAACAGAGCATATAGAACAATAGTAGGACAGTCTAGCCCATTTCCACAGCATTTGCACTTAAGTACATGCCCTGCTCTGTCATCGGAGCACACGCCCACGCATCAGAGCACGGAGCACACGCCCACGCATCGGCGCACTTGGGGTAAGAGCACGGAGCACCAATCGGAGCACGCGGCGCCGAGCACGTGTGATGAGTCACAGCAAGGTATATAAGGAAGGCGCTGCCAGAGAAAATCATTCTCATCATATGTCGACAACATTAACGAGAAGATTACGCCCTCTGGCTGCGACACGTCATCCCAAGGAGGAGATATCCTATACACCTTATTCATCGAAAGACTTTATTGTGGAACGAGACTGTAATACACTGTATATTATTCCGACAAAGGAGAAGAGTGTGTCGTTAGAGAAGATTATTGCAGAGCTTCGTATTCAGTTGTTGAATGTAATACTGTATGGACCACGCTTCTTGTTTGATATTCGAACATCTGCAAAGTTCCCCAAAGGTGCACTGAACGTGTCCTATCGCTATTTGAACATTGGTGACAATTGGGACGTGGAAGAACTGATTGATTCGTTGCAGAAGAAGTTACGTTCTCAACTGGAGTGTCGTTATTTTGGAGGAATCTTGTGTATGCAGATTGACATTGGGTTTGGTTCATTGTTTACGTAAGATACATGATCTGAACCACGATATAATGGAGCCACCAACAAAGAAGAGGCGAACCACAGTCCGTCCCCGCCCTCAACCCTATTATGAGTGCGAGTTTTGCAATAAACGCTTCCGACTGTTTTCACAATGCATCCGTCATGGACGCAAGGAGATAGGGAAGGAGTATTGCCATCGTTGTGGGAAATGGTGGACTACCGATCATCAGTGCTCACTGGATAGGGGTTATTGGGGCGACAAGGAGAGTGAGTTCACCTGCCTGCTTTGCAAACAAGACTATAATATGGAAGCTTACCATAAACACCCATGTGTGGGTCGATGCAGGTACTGTGATGAGAAGATTCAGGAGGAGGAGAATGAATGGAATGAACATTTATGTTCCTATTTGAGCATGTATATGCCCACTGAACCCTTGGACCCGAATCGCCCAGTGGAGTCGGAGAGTACGAATTCATATCCGTACGACTTGTCAAAAGTGAAGTTGGCACGCTGTCCCTGGTGTCATAACATGTACCAAACACTCTTCTTATGGGAACATGTTTGCAGACATCATAAGGAGGTGCGTGGAAGGAATCCGTCGTGGAGCAAGACGAATGAGGCATGCGACAACTTTGTCTATGTGTGTCTGTGGTGAGATGCTGCACCGTGACGTGGAGGAAGAGAAGGTCCGTCAATTTGTCTCGCTGCATAAGGAGCATATGGGCAAGAAAATATGGAAAAATCAGCGCGAAAAGTTGAAACGGATATATGAGAGTCAACCGAATCCACCCAAGGAAGTGAATAGTGTCCCCCAAGCCTCGCTTCGACCAGAGAATAGAAATCGGGACCCACGCAAATATTCATTTGACTTTAGTAAGAAACGAGGGAGACCTCTGAAACCCATTGTTTTAAAGAACCAATTGAATTGGTTCACGTATAATGTAGATTTGGATGATGAATGAATGTAGTGATCAATCTCCTATTTTTGTAACTAAGTTATGATTGGGAAGCGTAAACATTAATCATGACAAGCCGTAAACGACGCCAGAGAGGAGGAACTGTAAGACATGTGAAACGGTATATAAAATCTCAAATGCATCGTAGAGGACGTGAAGCTTTTCAGAGACATAAAGGCGAATTGATTCGACGTCATTTGGGCAATACGTTGTTGCCAGCAGGGTGGCGACCACGTTATAAATCCAATAATCAAATGATAAAGGAAGAATGGCAACGGTTGAAACGCGATCTAAATAGGAACAAGTTGGGAAAGTTAAAGACGTTAGGGAAACTATTAATGAAGAACTAAGTAGGGACATCTAGCCTATCACGGTAATCATGCAACGTGGAGGTATTTATCGCGGAAGCCGCCGTCAGAAAGGGGGTATTTACCGTGGAAGTCGAAGACAAAAAGGCGGAATCTACCGCGGGAGTCGTAGACAAAGAGGAGGCATCCTCCCATTTTTAGCACCCCTCATCCCTGCACTTATTGACGCAGGGAAAGCTGCAGCGTTGGGAGCAGCGGGTGCAGCGGGTGCAGCCGGTGCCGCAGGCGCAAGTGCTATAGCGAATAAAATATCAGGAGGAGGAAAACGTCGAAGGAGACATCATCATCGCTAAACCAATCATGTTGTACACCACCACAGGGACGGGTATATAAGTCGAGACACACAAGGTGAGATTCATTTCACGATGCGTCGGATTCAGCATTTGGGCGAGCTCATGCAAGGTTCTTATACCATTACATTTGATCATCCTAAAGTACAACAATGGTGGGTGGAGCAGAAGAAGCCGGTGCGCAATTTCATCGTATTTGATACGGAAGGAGATCCCATGCAGGAAGTCGCTGCCATTTGGTGTCATTATACGCCCAGAGACGATAAACCGACCGGATATGTGACCATTACATCGCGCTTCCATGACTTTATCAAACATGAAACATCAGGGTGTGATGTTTTTGCGACTCAATTTATTCATGGTCTCAACCCACGTGTGATTGGGAAATGTGGTGCAGAAGAGAGTGTGATTATTCACCGTTTTAATTGCTAGGTCCATGAAATGACACGCGAGTATGGAGACGCGGAACTGATTGTAGGGAATGGATTATCGGAGATGGAAAGAGCTTGGTTGAAAAGCATAAAGCTCTTGGAAAAAGTGACCATGGATAGTATTTCTCTCCCCGAATGGTCTCAACGCATTGACTCTCATTGGAATATATTCACCTCATGTATGCGAGATAGTGAACTGTATAGACTTGGCTACAAGGAACATATGCGTCGCGGATGTCACTGGATGAATCATTCCCAGTATGAAGGGAAAGAAGCGTACCGTCGAGCCCTGTTACATTTACGCCGAGGGAAAGCACTTACAGAAACGCAAGCTGCCAAGGTACAGTATGGGTACCACTGTGCGCTGTCAGATGTGGTCGAGATTCTCCTTCATTATTGCTTTGAACTACACTATCGACTTTATGTGCATACGCTGTATTTAAATTATGATTCCTGTGAACCAAGTGGCCTGGACCAAGATTGACCCCATCACTGTGATGCATGAATCAACCACGGTGGACAATGGACAACTCCACAAGTCTTACATTGTTCATTATTGTAACAACAGTGACTATGCCGAACATCGTACCTTGTGCAAGAATAATGCACGTTGTGAAATAACTCAAGAAAGTGCATCTCTATAATAAAATGTTATTCCAATGACCTGTTATTTTTGATATTCATTGACTTGGGAATGATAGCACTTGTCAATTTTATGAACCAGTTTTCAACATTAAAATAATGTGTACAAGTTATGATTCCTATCTCTAATCATTAAAAATAATTCTAACGTGTACATTTTATGATCGATTTCCAATCTTAAATTCAATCTTTAACATTCATTTTAACTTCTATCATGATATGTCCTATAACCCATTTCACCCTTGAATAAAATAGTCATAGCTTACTATGTATGTTTATTGAGTACATGTATCAAAAATATGAAGTAGAAGAAGAAAGATACACAAGTTAAAACACCCAATCGTCAACAAAGTCTACACGATCCGAAAATGCAATCGCTTCATCAATGTTCTCCAATTCAGTGCGATGATTGGATCTACTGCTTAAGTCGGTAAAAGGTGTACGGGAAGGCTTACGGAAAGGTTGATGAAAAAGGTCCAGTTCGGGATAGCTAGCTGCAGTCGGTGGGATATTCTCCTTAATTGACTCAAATGCCCGATATATATCAATCAGACTTGGTGGTTCAGGATCTGTTGACATTGTGGGTGATGGTGGCAACACGTAAGGTCCATCGAAGGCGGGTGGCGTCGGAGGGAGGGAATATGGTCCATCGGGATCAGGAATGGAACCCCAGTGGGATGGGAGATCCGTTGGGAAATCGTCTTCTGAATCAGCTGCTAATGAAGGTAGTGGGCTGGCTGGTGAGGAAGGTAGCGGACTTGGACTTCCTGGGGTCGGTGGTGGAGTGTCTGGGATCACAATCGCCTCTTCTTCCAATGCGTTCCGAACCCTTATTCCGCTGAGGTCGACCATCATCTTGTATGTTCACGAGTGTTATGAAGGTGAACATTTTCGACTTGGCTTTATAGTGTTGCAAATACCCCATCCCCTGCTCCGAGCATTAGGTGTGCCCCATTCCATGCTCAGAGCACAGAACAGAGCATTGTGTGTGGCCCATTCAATATCGGAGCACAGAACGGAGCACCTATCGATTGGAGAACTAGGTAAAAATAGAGAAACGTTCAAGACACATACATGATGGAAGACTTTCACGTGTACACCTATCCAAATCAGCTCATTATTTACCCGAAAACGACATGTCAACCGCACGCGATGTTGGAGAAAGTGATTCCCTATGTAAAGGAGAAGATCAAAGTGAAGCCTGAATGTGAACTCTCCATGGATACATTCACGATTTATAAATACAAAAGAAATGGTTCTCCACCATTGATGGGTGCCAGTGAACGTTATTATGAAAGTGACGTCGAAGAAATGGATGACTATTTATCCTCACTGAAGAACGTATGGGACTGGTCCACTGATTCAGCTCCTCGTCGTGATTCCGCTTCTCGTCTTGACAGCTTCAAGTCACCGGATGGGACAGTGTGGTCTCCACATCCGATCGCGGCCGTCGTCCACTATCGAACATCGTAAGAGACGTAAGCGGACCCTCTCATCAGGTTAGGGAGGCGGCTTCCTCTCCAAGTGCTGCATTCATGAGCTTCGTTACACCTGAGATAATTGACATTGTCGAAAAATTTACAAATACTGAAGGACACCGTGTATATGATGACTGGATTGATACCACCGCAATTGAAATAAGGACTTATCTCGGACTGATCATTATTGCTGGGGTCTATCGAGGACGACACGAACCCATCGCTCATATGTGGAATCTGGAAGACGGCCGTTCGATATTTCGACAGGCTATGGCGCGTGACCGCTTCCAACATTTGACGCGTGTGCTGCGCTTTGATGACAAAGAAACCAGACAGGAGCGACGTCTACGAGATAAGATGGCTCCAATTCGCGAAGTGACTGAAGAAATTGCAAGCAGATGTCGCAACAATTTCAAACCTGGATTTCAGTGTTGTGTAGACGAACAACTTGTTGTGTATCGTGGACGCTGTCCTTTCCGTGTCTTCATACCTTGTAAGGCAGGTAAATATGGCTTGAAAGTTTGGGCCTGCTGCGACGTGGATACGTCTTATGTTTGTAATTTTGAACTCTATACTGGGAAGATTGGCCGAAGTCCGGAAGTTGGACAAGCTACTCGCGTAGCTTTGGATATGACATCGTCATTACAAGGTTCGGGAAGAGGGTGCACAGCGGATAATTTTTCTCCTCGAAAGCTTTGGCCGAATCCTTACAAGCGCGAAATATGACTTATTGTGGCACAGTGAGAAAGAACAGGAGGTTTCTCCCTCCGATTATCTCTGACGTGCAAGGAAGAGAAATCAATTCTTCTGTTTTCTCGTACACCAAAGACTTGACTCTTGTTTCTTATGTTCCTAAGAAGCAGAAGAATGTGTTTTTGATGTCATCACAGCATCATGATGGTCGGATCAGTGAAAGAAGAGACAAGAAGCCGGAGATCATTATCCACTACAATAAAATAAAAGGAGCTGTGGACACGGCCGATCAACTCCTGAGAACATACTCTTGTCAACGCAAATCTCGCCGTTGGCCGATGATATTTTTTCACCATCTAATCGACATCGCCTTCATCTTCTTCATGGTCAATCCTGATCTGCTTTCCGGCAAGTCTCAAAAGCGACGCCTTTTCCTGGAGCAGTTAGAAAAGGAACTCATTTCAGACGCTGTGAATTCCAAAATCCCTGAGCGGCCATTACAGCATGTGCGGGAGAGAGATCAGCGAGATGTTATCTGACAGACAAACATGAATCGGGAAAGAGCTCGTTGTTCATTATGTCCCCGAGCAGACGACCGAAAAACAAGTGAAAGATGTAGTACTTGCAACACTCCAATGATCTGTCAGTGTCTGTCTCATTTTTAACATGTTATGCATCGTAACGCGCCGTATTGATCTTTATGAATTATGAAACTTCTTTATCGCTATGACAGGAAAACACTTATATTCTGTATCCACTTCATATGTCGATTTATGGATTCTAAATCTGTAATTTAGAATTTGTGTCAATGCAATTCTCATTTACAGATACATGTGTATTCCTGGATGAGCCATACCTATGTACAGATGAAAATAAGTATGCCTATAATACTTCACAACTAACAGTGTAGGCCTATTCAGCAATTGTTTACCTTTGATAACAAAACAAATTAACAGTAGATAATGTTTATTGAGTCATTTTTCTGTACAGCCATGGATTTACGAAAGGAATTCATGTTCATAATATACGCAACAACATTAAATATCAGTGGGGTCGCCAGCGACCCCAGCCGTAAGTAACGTTTGAATATTTTTAAATCATTACTACTTTTTTGTGAAAGGGGGTATAAGTAAACGGTATCGTCCAGACACAGTTAATACACCAACTTAAAAATACATGGTTGAAATAATCAGCAAAAAATAATTTTTGGACTTGAAAATACGATGCAAGGAAGCTTTGGAGTCGCTAGCGACCCCACCGTAGTTACAGGGTTAAAATGCTTTGAAATGAAAATCATCAAAAAAAATGAATTCTGACTCACGTTCCACTTTAATTAGGAGAGATTCAGTGCTCCTTCCAAAAGAACACGTGATAGTCTCTCCGTCATGTCTCCAGCTTACATTGACCGTATTTGAGACATTTCGAAACGTCAGACCATCTTTGAGGACAGTCGGAGATATTTCTGATCTTCTGCCATTCATGTTCAAACCTGGAAATGCAAGTGGAACATCATTCCTTCAATGTATTGATGCAGTTAGCAGAACCTCAGTGCTGAAATTATGATGCATGACATACACTTGACTCTTCTCAATATTTCACATAAAACCCCAACCAAGTGCCAATACCTAATAGTAGTTTGAAGGAGATGAGATCATGGTGTTACTCAGAATCATTCATGATATGTGGGAGAGAAACCAAACATCTGAAACAAGTTAAATAACATCATTGAACAACAATTTCTCTAACATCGTTTGGATGGGTTATATGATCTTTTTACTTGCTTGCCTGAGTCAATCACTGTGCATTGATTGAATATGCATCAACTGTTTAACATTTCCAATACATCAACATTCCCGGTAGTCAAGACACTTCTAAATCAGTATGTTACAACTGAAAATTACTTTTTAACCCTTTTAACTTCTACTTAAAATAAGTCAAGTTCTAATTAAAACATGTCAAGTTCTAATTTAAAAAATTCAAGTTCTATTTAAAATTTTTAAATTAAGTGGTTGAGAATTGCATGTATGGCAAATAACAATCCAGTGTTAGTCATTCCATCGAGTTTGTTCGCTTTGCACCGTTCTCGGAATAACTAATCTCATATTTTAGTCTAAGGATTATCTGTGCATGAGATATCTATGGCTATCACCTAAATCAGCGCTAACTTCTCCGTTCTCATTTTCTCATCACACGAGTGCACACGAACTGTGAATAGGATTGCAAATATCAATGCCAAACATTAGCGTCATTGGTCGATGAATCCGTCACTTGACAAATTGAATACAAATGAATGAAGCTGAAAGAAATAGCATTGACTTTGAACAGAACTGCATTAAGCTACACTTCCAACCCGAACATCGTCTAAGGTACCTCAAAACCACCATTGACAACGAGATGATGGATTTAAGACACCACTTGTGTTTAAGAGCATGTAATCATGTTCAAAAACATTTTCCCTCTTCACGATTTACCAATGAACAACGACGTTAGTGTATGAAATTGTTACAGAAACTTGTAGACGGTGTCGTCATTGTAGTTAACCATATAATTTATTTGAGATCAGACGGCTATGTTTGAATTTACATAAGCATATCAGGAAATATAGATATAAATGAGGAATAGGATAACTTAGCAACGTCTTATGAACATATCCCCGATTACATGGAATGTGGTATTATATCATTTAACATACAGTCCGTTTCATAAAAAGTGGATCATCCTAAAATTTGACTAAATAAAACATAAGTATGGTACAGAAAGCATTTTTCATGTTATTTCATGTCCCTAATATATTTAAATGTCCTTATATAATCTGATAAGCTATGATACAGTAACGGTTCTTAAGAAGCTAATATTTTGTGGCCCTACCCTTATTGTCAATGACATTACCAATTCGTCTAGGCATTGATTCGATGATATCGTTGATTTTTGACTGATCTAACTTTCTCCACTCTCTTTTTAACAGTGACGTAAGTTGTGATACGCCATCTGTAGGTAGCAGTGAACGACGAACGTTACGTTTTAGAATACTCCATACATTTTCTATGGGATTCAGATCAGGAGAACGAGCTGGCCAAGATAATGTCCTAAGCCCTAACTGAGACTTGCATAAGTTGACTCTACTACTCCTGTGACACGTAGCATTATCATCCATAAATCACCAAGTTGATCCGTCATTTGGCCAATGTTCATTCGTAAAACATTCACATAGCGTTCAGAATTCATGGTTTCTTGCTATATGTGAAGTTCAGAGCGGCCATTGGTCCAAATGCCAGCCCAAATCAGTAGAGTCGCACCACCTTGTACCCGGGGACGATGTAAATGTCTCGGAATTTCCTGATCAGATTTTATCCATAATCTCAATCGACCATCACTATCCTTCAGACGGACTGATGCCTCATCAGACCAGACAACCCGATCCCATTGATTTCGCCAGTGACAATGACTCATTGCCCATCTGAGAAGTCTTTTTGTATGCTGATCTGATAATTCGATCTGAGAGGGCCTCTTACAGCTCTTGAAATTCGACTCAATAAGTCTTCTACGAATAGTGGACTTAGAAATAGACGAGTCTAGTGCAGCCATCTCAGTTAACGAGAGACTTGGATCAACTTTTGTTAAAACATTTGTTTTAAGGGACATTTAGTCGCTTGCTTGTAGCTCGCAAAGAAAACCCTAGTTCTAGCAAGGCTGACACTTTGCCTTTTGTGAATGCGATCTCGTTATTGTTCATTTGTGCTTTGTATTGTTTTCAACCGGTATGAGATAGATTTCTTGCTGAAAGCAATCAGGAGTGCTGCCAACACCACCGCAACGAAGTCAGGAGGCTATGGAACATGAAGTCCAGTTAATCACATGTAGCAGTTACATTATTGTTGATGAATAATGGTGCTATACTGGCTCTGATTGACCGATTTTCTTTATTTTTGTTTTGCTTTATAGCTTTTGGCTTGTAGAACAACATATTACATAACAAAAGAAACAAATGTAATTTTATAAGAGTGAGGTATGATTTTGTGTAACATTGCTAAATGAAGATCAAATTATCTACTACTTTTTTTATCTATAACAGGAAAACAACTCAATATTCATGCTTGAAATTTCCAACAATGATATTAGTAAGCACAACTGACATATCTTCCAAATTTTAGAGAAATTCGTTCAAGTTTGGCGGAGTTAGACAAAGTTGAAGTTAAGGCGATGTTTAAGGGTGATCAATTTTTTATGAAACAATCTGTAGTTAATACAACACTCCATTTAACATAGTTCATACAACACCTCCCCCCCTTGAAAAAAAATTCCACCACGAGTTCAAAAAAAAGAAAAATCGCAACATAGTCAGGGAAATCCGTATCGATCAGTCCTCGCCCGTTGTCTGCTTGGATACCTTCTTGTCTCAAAGTTATTTGTATTCTCGATGGCAGCACGTTGTCTAGATACTGGTTCAATTTCAGTATTCCAGTTAACAACTGAAGAAGCTATACAATTTCCTGGCTTTAGGTGATGATAGTTACGGTCTATCACTCCTTTAGTCACACTATGTTGTAATCGATACGTCCATTTTCCCAAGCACTTGATCAGAATATAAGGTCCATCATATCTCCCTTTTTCTAAATCTTTTCGCTTTGGAAAAATTTCCCCCATAACTTTATCTCCAACAACAAATGGTCGGACTGTATCAAAGTTTTCATTTTTCCTGAATTTTTTGCTGATTTGTTTTTGAATCGAATTCGTCACATTTTGTATATCACGTATGTATTCATGTAGTGACAGTTCGTGGCCGTTATCATTTGATAGTAAAATGGGTTCATTTTTCTACCAAACACTATTTCAAATGGAGTAAAATCAGTTGTTCTCTGTTTCGTGCATCTTAATGCTCTTTCCACCAACGGTAGTATATCTGTCCATTTCTTCCCTGAGCTAGAGGTGGTAGCGTATATAAGATCATTGGCCGTTCTGAACAAGCGTTCTACCATAGAATTTCCCTTTGGAAAATGCGGAGCAGATTTTGTTTTCTTGATACTCAATAACTTACAAATCGATGTTAACAAGTCATTTTCGAACTCAGTACCTCTATCAGAGTGAATGGCTCTTGGTGTTCCAAAATTTGATATCCAAAATCTTACCAATGCCTTTGCAACTTCTTTCCCATTGGCCAGACGTAATGGTATTAATGCTGCAAATCGAGAAAAATTATCGATGACTCCCAAAATATACCGTTCTCCATTTTCTACGGGCGGTAATGGACCCATTACATCGATAGATATTCTATCGAAAGCATACCCTGATGTCAAGTCACCTTCAGGATGTTTTTTTCTAGATACGCTTTTCCGTAAAGCACAATGCTTACACTCCGCGATCACTATTCGCACATCCAATTCCATGTTTTTCCAATTGCAATTTTCTTTTAATAAACCACTCGTTTTCGATACTCCAATATGTGCGAAATTTCTATGAATGGATTGTATCAGCTCCCGACGCTCCTGTCTTGGAATTAAGAGGCGGTAATTGTCATTGACGCAGTAATACAGTAGTCCTCCTCGAAATCGTAAGTCTTTCCTTTTCTTCCACAAAGCTTTTGCTTCTTCCTGGGCATGTTGTCATTCTTTAGGATCTTCTTCATTAACTTTTTTTCTTTTACAATGATGAAAACATGCATAAATTTGTAATTTTAACAGACGGAAAATAGCTGCGCGTCTTGGTGGATTTGAACCACCGACCTCTGGCATTCTAGGCCAACGCTCTACCAACTCTACCAAATCATTCATGTCGACAAGTCACAGATAAATATGTACAAGAGATGCAATACTGCTAATGCTAAATAAGTTTTCAGCTAAAAAAAGTTCCTTCATGGTTCAATTGCTTGTTCAGACTAGGGTTGTACTTTTTAATAAATAACGCCTCCATAATATTCAGTTCAAAGTTATTAGACGCTTGTCCCAAGATTTTAAAGTTACTACAATCAGAAATTACAAAAATTTCCAAAAATAATTGTAACGAAGTTAGAAACTCTTTGCAAAATTACAACAAACGTATGAAAAATTTCTCTAAAACAGCATATGCGAAGCACAACATTGAAACGGTGAAGTCTCTTAGAACTAATGACAAATTTAAAATCGTCGCTTTTGATAAGGGTAACGGTGTTGCTGTTATCAATACCGAAGACTACTTGAAAAAACTCAACGATATAGTTGAGGACTCTAGCAAGTTCACACCAATTCCGTACAACCATAGTGATCTACTATTAGATCATCCGGTTATTAAACAACAAAATAAACTGAGGTATTTTTTAAACAAACATGTCAAAGGGTCCATTGATCCAATAGTTTTTGTTTCTATTACCCCTCAAGGAGCATGTAGCGGTAAATTATATGGCTCAGCTAAGGTACATAAGGAAAATGTCCCTCTGCGACCCATTGTCGCTAGCTTCGGTACTGCTGAGTATAATTTAGCCAAATATCTCAACCAATTTATTGTCAAAGCTATTCCTAACGAGTTTTCTGTTCTAAATAATACGGATCTTCTAGATAGACTTAATAATTATAACTTCTCGGAAAATTCCAAACTGGTTAGCTTTGATGTGGTCAGTCTTTTTTACTAACGTTCCTCTAGAAGAGGTCATCGAACTAGCTTGTGATAAAGTCTACAACTCCGATGTGTTAAAACCTCCTTTTAGTAGAGACACATTCAAAAATCTGTTGCAGTTCGCGACAGGAGGCATTTTCTCTTTTAACAACACTCTTTATCGTCAATGTGACGGTCTTAGTATGGGTAGCCCACTAGCACCCACTCTTAGTAACCTATTTATGGGTGAATTATAAACAAATTTTCTCAACATCAATCGTATGAACCTGAAGTTCTACGTAAGGTATGTTGACGACATTTTAGCAATCTTTGAGGATGATGACCATGAATCTTTCTTTCGTTATTTAAACTCATGGCATCCCAACATGAAGTTCACCGCTGAAGTTGGTGGTAAGAGTTTACCTTTCTTAGACATCAGCCTGGATGTCACTGATAGCTGCCTAGTCACTTCTGTTTATAGGAAACCCACATATACGGGTTTAATCTTGAATTTTAAGGCTAACTGTCCTATACAGTGGAAAAGAGGCCTACTGAGCACTCTGATAAATAGAGCATACAAAAGTGTGCTGCACTTGGGAGAAGTTTCATGAAGAAATCGAGAAACTCACCAACATTTTTAGAAACAACGGATATCCGTTGCAATTTATCAATAACATTATTGAAAAATATTTAGAGAAAAAGTTTAATGACCATGTCAAGACGGAAGACATAACATACACTCAAACAATAAAAATCCTTTTTTTGGTATTCAATCAGTTTATTTAAAAAAAAGATTACAAAATATCTTTCGTAAAATTGACAAGGAGTTACAAATCAGATGAGTTTTCACCTGCAATAAAATTATGGAAAATTTTTCGAACAAAGACCGTACTCCGAAGGTTCTAAAGTCATATGTCGTATATAGTTATGCTTGTGAGGTTGATCCTCGCACTACTTATATTGGTAGAACTCTAAGACACTTGAATGCTAGAATCAAGGAACATAGTCAAAAAATGTCTGCGATCTCGGATCATAGGCTAAACTGTAGCTGTAGCTGTAACTCTAGTAACTTTAAAATCTTGGGACAAGCGTCCAATAACTTTGAACTGAATATTATGGAGACGTTATTTATTAAAAAGTACAACCCTAGTCTGAACAAGCAATTGAACCATGAAGGAACTTTTTTTTAGATGCAAACTTATTTAGCATTAGGAGTATTGCATCTCTTGTACATATTTATCTGTGACTTGTCGACATGAATGATTTACAAATTTATGCATGTTTTCATCATTGTAATCTAATATTAACCACATCTTACGCTGTATTTTTTTCTTTTGAATAAATCAATTATAATATTCAAATTCAGATCTTTTTCTTGTCTTACTTAGCAGTTTAATGATATCATATTTCTACAATGTAGCTCTACCACTTTACTTTCGTTCAAATTTTTGACATTCTTCATATTTTTTTGGATCATTGTGTCGTAATTCGCATTGCCCGAAGTCCGGTAATCTTGATATAATGCATCTGCATCTCCATAATCAGCTCCTTTTCTATATCTGACCTCCATGTCAGTAATAGGAAGAAGACCGTTCCAGGCCAAGACAAATTCAGAAAAATTGGTATTTTTAAAAACGACTAAATTCATGAATTTTAACCCTTTTTCAGGTTTTTAAGCCCTAAATTCATAAATTTAGACCATTCAAAAAGTACCATTTTTTGAAAAATTGGTATTTTTAAAAACGACTAAATTCATGAATTTTGGTCATTTTTCAGGTTATGAAGACCTAAATTCATAAATTTAGGCGTTTTTAAAAATACCCAATTTTTCAAATTTTTCAAAATCTCAGATTTGAGAATTACAATTTTTACCTTGAAAATCATGACCGTTCCAGGACACCGAAAATCATAAAAGTTAAGAACCTCAAATTTGAGATTATGATTATTTCTCTTTTGCTGAAATCATGACCGTTTCAGGACACAACATCAGAAAAATTGGTAATTTTAGGAGTAGTTAAAATAACCGCAATGATCCCTAAATTTATGAATTTTTAATCATTTTTATGTCTAAACCAGGTTAAGAACCTTCTAATTCATATTTAAAATAAGTCAAGGGGAAAAATATTTCCTTAAGAATGTAACACAATCTCTTACAATGCCTGTTATTGTTACTGCTTTGCACTCTGATGAACCTCCCAATTGTAGGGAACAGCTGATACCCGCATTCTCGCATTCCTGAACCATTGCATTACAGAACAAGCAGCTGTTACCCGTACAGATTAAAACGACGTGGAATATATTGCAGCATGTAGGAAGTAAGACTTCATTTTACAATTTCATTAATCATAACTAGTGACTGTTTTCTTTCTTCATTGCAAAATGCCAAAACGTACTGCCGCGGAAGCTTTTTCGTTTTACATGCCGATTTTACTAAACTTAATTAAAGAAGAGCACAAGGAAACTGCGAAGAAATATTTTGAAGAGTGGAAGGTGGAAATTCAATCGAGAAAGAAGAACAAAATTGTGGACTCTCAAAAACAAGTGGAGGATATTACAGTAAAAATAGAACAGTATCTCACCACTACTACAATTCCTCAGTTCAATGTTACAAAGGAACATTTAATTATCATCGAGGATAGTGCTATTATGATTTCAAAACTGATTGCAAGTGATAAAGTACACCATGGGTCGTTGCTGAGAAGTGCTGCCTATCAAGGTTATGGGTTTAAAAGAATTCTGGAATTGAGTGACAATAAAAAAACAGATTTGTGGCAAACTTGGAACTATTTAGAATTTCCTATAACGTAAGTTATTGTTATTTCTTGATGAACTTATCAGATCTAATTCTACCACACGTATTATTTTTAAATTCATCAATGCCCATTAGTTTTGTTAGAAAACATTTTGAAGAAATTAAAATTTATAAAGAAAAATTAAATCAACCGACAACTGTAGAAGAAATGAGGTTTGGTTCCCAATATGTACATTAACTGTATTGTTTCACTTTTTAAGATATGGGCAATGTACATACATATTTGATGCATACATATTTATGAAGACTTCTTTACAAGTAGTAACGCATTTTGGATTATTTTGAAATGTAATTAAATTTTCTTTTGTTCTCCAGTCTTCTAGTAGTAGACTGGAATTGTATAGATCTATATTTCAGTATGTAACATAATCTTTGGTATTTAAGAATGATTCATGGAACTTAGTAGTAACGCATTTTGGATTATTTTGAAATGTAATTAAATTTTCTTTTGTTCTCCAGTCTTCTAGTAGTAGATTGGAATTGTACAATTGTGTGATAAGATTTATTGTTGTATTATTATATTTGATGCAAAATACACTGCCGTTGTTTTTATTTTTCTGTACAAGAAGTAGACATTATTGCAGTCAATGGAATTTTTTTCATTTAAAATGAATGATGAAAATCCGACAGTTAAACTGAGTAATATAGGCGATATATGTCCTCAGGTTAATAATATGACTGAGTTCTTAAAAATATATGACAAACAAACAACAACGAATTTTGATCTAAAGAAAATTGCTAATCAATTGGGAATAAAGAATTTTCACATATTCATGAGAGACGAATTATAATTCCTAAAAGATGTGCGAAGCACTAGCTCTGCTAATAAACCGATTCCTTACAATGTAACGTTTTAATTTAGATTAAATTAAATCATTTCAAAATCGAATAAGTAGTAAGGTATGTCATCATTATGAGACAGTTTTAAATCAACCCCCCCTTCTGACTTCTAGGGGTCCCTATAATAAATTTTTTTATTATAAAATGTCTAGCATTACCGAGTTCTTAAAATTATACGGAACGCAAACAACTACGAATTTTGATCTTAAGAAAATCGCAAATCAATTGGGAATAAAGAATTTTCACATACTGATGAGAGACGAATTACAATTGATTAAAAATAAGCCATCTATAAATTTCATAACAAATCTTCATACGTCAGATCAAAAAGGAGTACATTGGTCAGCGGAGCAAGGAAATATAAACGGAGATAATTATTATTTTGACCGCCCGGAGGCTGAGAACTATTGGTTCGACTCTTATGGATTGCCTTCAACAAATGAAGTCAAAGAATTACTTGGAAATGGAACTTATAATCCATTTCAAATTCAAAAACCAGGAACTACTTATTGTGGTCAATTATGTCTTTATGTTTTATTTAAATTACAAAAAGGAGTACCATTTCTTGATATTATGTTAGAATTGAATAAGGGAGTTGAATAAGGGAATTTAATTCCCGAAACGTTAGTTCCAATGATAATAATAATGATAATTAAAAATCGCTTCGTTGTAATTCATTTTGATAAAATCGGCCTCTGATATCTTCATCATCTAAATCTTTGATTTCATACGTAATCGGATAAGTTTGATTTATTTTACAAACTTCAAATATCTCTTTAGTCCAATAGCCAACAAAGCCTTTTTCAAATTTATTTTTATACTTAAATATTCTAACTCTATCTCCAATTTTAAATTTCGGCTTAAGTTTCTGCAAATTCGGATTACTCTCATTCGAATAATTATTTTCGAATATTTTTTTTCGTATCAAATCAGGATCGTCAGAATCATTCTTTGGAGTTTCTTCAATACCTGAATGAATCTTATTGTTATACTCTTCTACAACTCCTGGTAATACCTTCAACCATTTCTGATTTCCTTGCTGAGTAAATTTCTTAAATAATTTATTTTCTAATGATTTATTAAATCGCTCTATTACTACAGCCTTCCCTGCATTTTCAGTTGAATAAACAGTTTCAAATAGTGGCCTAACATTTCGATTGTAAAACTCAGACCCTTTATCAACGAATAGCTTCTTTGGCTTTCTATTAGTTTATTTTAAAATTTCTTCAAACGCATATTTAACTGACAGACCACTTTTGTTTTTTAAAGGCTTTTCCCAAGCGTATCGTGTCTATAAATCTATAACGGTCAATGCGTATTTATAATCTTTTTCATTCGGCATATGAATAAGATCAGCACTCCAAATATCATCTTTATTAAATACTTTAACTTTCAATAAATATTTAGGCCTTCTATATTCCTTGTGAATTTCAGACGCGTAGATTCGAGCGTTGCTCTCAGACAGCTTTGCTGTCGTTTCATTTGCTGACGGATCAATACCCTGACCGAATAATATTTTAGCTTGTAAAGCTTTCTTAAAAAACATTCTTTCAATTCTTTCTCTAAATGTAGGATTCTGAATACTATCTAATTCTTGTATCATCTTCTTATCAGCTGCATGTCGAGAACTTAGATCATGATTTCGATAAGCTAAATCATGCCTGTAAGCTGCGGCATCTACTCTATTTATTGGTTCTTCACCTGGTTTTGGATTATTATTCTCATCTAGTCTTATATCTAATCGAGTTCCTGAACCGGTATATGAATGACCAGGAAGATGTTTTTCTTTCGAATATTTACTCAAAATAAATCCAGGAAAGTTTTCTAATGCTTTTTGTATGTCACCTCCGCTGTGCAGCCGACCGGTGTGCCGACAATTTGAGGTTTTATGTACTTTTAAGAGATAATTCAATAAATCTAAATTAGAAATTTTTGATTTAATTAAATTTTCGGAATTTGTGGAATTCATTTTTAAAGATAAATAAAAATTGAAAGATAAAATAAAATGAATGTTTTACCTAATAGAACCAAAGGTCCTGAGGTTATTACCGAATCATACTAGGACTTAGATATCTTCCAGAACCATCTATAGTTTCTTTAGTTTCTTTATTTTCTATTAAATCATCAACATTATGTAGAATGTTTTTGAGAACTCGTTTTTCTTCATCAACTAAATTTAATTTACTAATAAAATTATCTACTATTCCTTCTCCCTTAGCAACTTTCTCTAACTCTCTATTATGACGTTTTTGTTCTTCTAATGCTGCTTTCTCTGATTTACTTTTATTTACTGCTTGGACAATACCAGCCGTCCCACCTGCAACACTTCCTGCTGCTGCTATCCCACCGATTATTAGTGGAATTAATGGGAGAATTCCACCATTCTTTTCTTCTTGTAATTTAATATTCTCTATCATTGGTATACTTATGTAATATATTTTTTTATTAATTGTAATAGTTTTAGGTGCATTTTTGTCAACAATGTTACGTAGTTTTAATTCAACCGTTTTATTATTATTATTACTTTTCGCTTGCGACATTTTTAATAAAAATTTTAAGTTAAGAATTTTTAATAATAAAAATTTAATCTATTCTAGTTATGAAAAATTTTAAGTTAAGAACAAATTTTAAGTTACCGAAAATTTTAATTAAACGACCGACGAAGTATTGGGTTTTAACCAATCCTAGCCATCTTTCCATTAAGAATTTCAATAGAATATTTTACATCTTCTAGCAATAAACCATAAGCCATCAATGATGTTGTGGAATCTTTCTTTTCAATATTAATTGTTACATCACAACCAGTCTTGATAATATCTTCAGATTGTGCACTTAAATCGAAACAGAAAACAGGATATAAATGTCTCCAATCTCCAGGAGTTAATTGTGGTTCAACTCCAAATTCTATACAAAGATTACGATAAGAATCATATCCTTCCATAAATTGATTATTGGTATCATCGAATCTTAATGGATCAATTGGATATCGGGTTTGATTTAATGAAACTTGTAAACTTCGAATTGTATTAATATGAAAAAGATTGTTGTTCTTATCAAAACTTGGAGAATTATTTCTTTGAAATGTTAGTAATAAATATCTTGGAGTATTCGAAGTTCTAGTAAAATGCCAGTTAAATCTTTGTTCGGAAAAAGTTACTGAACTAGCAGTACGCTTTAGAAAATTTACTGGAATTGATTTGTTAGTATTTAATCTTTTTGCAATAGCTGTTTCAACATCTAAACTAGGAGTAATATGCTTAATCCACCATTCACGTCTATCAATTTTTAAATATGCTTTTTTTCCAGTCTTACCAAAAAATATTAATTCATTATTTGATGTACGATGAATTATTAATTTAAATTTTAATTGATATGATATTTTGTCATAATCTAAATATCCGAATAATGGAGACAATGACCAATTTACTGTCTGTTTACTTTTCTTGTTAAATTCACGTCTTTCTTTATATGCACTATTGTTTGTTTTATTTAAATGATTTGCAATATTTTCTACATCTTTCGCAATTCCTGCGGCATCTGTTCCAGCGTGAGTTAAATCATCAACAATTATACCATCATTAGTATCAGGAAACCAACCTTCGATTTCATACTTTTTATTATTTTCACCAATTGTTACAAATCTGAGCATTGTATCAATTACACCTGGAGAATCACTAATTGTTTCTATATTTTGAGTTGCAACATCTAAACGCATTTGTGTAAATAATCTTGGAAAAAAATTATTCTCTAATGCAATATTATCGCTATCTGGTAATGGTGTTGTAAAATTGGCATCACTATATAAAGAATATTCACAGTGTAAAAATGAATCAGGTAGATATATATAACTTTGCTGATTATCAACTTCAAAGATTAAATCTCCTCCAGTATTTACTCTACTGGAAGATCCGGGATTCATAGCAATTCTTATATAGTCATTCTTTTTTTGATTATAACTAACGAACGGAGGATCGTCTAATCTAAATTTATTTTCGATAAGAGAAGACATTTTTATATAAAATAATTTGACTTTTTTGTTTTTCCCATATACAGAAATATAATTTTAGAATTTTGCTGAACTAGCTCCGCTACAGCTTTGCTGGTTAGACCGAAGGTTGTTGTTCACACCATTACCTCATTTCTTCAATTGAACGAACCGTAGGTTCTATGGCTACGCCTGTTTTCTTCTCCTGTTTACTATCAGACGGAGTACTACTCCTAAAGGTTTCACCTGCCACAGCTATGTTAGCAATTTTGTTTTTTGTTTCCTCTGAAAGTTTTTTTAATTTTTTCAGTTCTTCAGAATCATTCTTAAGTTTACGAATAGTTTCTAGTTGTTTTAATTCGTTTTGTGACTTAACAGCATTTGATATTGCACTAGCTGTACTACCTATAGCAGCTGCTCCTTTTGCAGCAGATGTAATCAAATCTTTATTATTTTTAATTAAGTTAACGATACTTCCAACATTATCACTGATGCCAGTAAAGATGCCATCTCCTTCTTTTTGAATTGTTTCTACACTGTCATAATGGTAAACAGATTTCATAGATGGTTCATGTGCTATTTTTTGATTTGAAGCAAAATGTTTAAGATTGTGTTTCTAAATTATAGGCATTTTTTAGGATTAAATTTGACTATTGGGAAAAATATTTACGATTGGTTAGTAACCTGAGGACCTTTGGTCCGATCGGCTAAAGCCTCTGAACAAGGTTCGATCAAGATTTACGTTTGTGAATAGATAACAACTTCGTGATAACTTTATTAATTTTCCGTTGCACGCTATCTATTGCGTCAAGCAGCGTGCGATGTATTTTCATTTCTTTTCTATTAACTTGCATTTTCTCTTGATTAATCTTCAATGCCGTTTTAAGAGCATTCAATTGAACTTTAAGAACATCTAACTGATTTTTAACAGCATTTAACTGTTCTTTATTTCCTTTAGAGTTTTCTTGCAAATTTTTCTTTAATTCATTTTCTAAATTGATTTTAAGAGTTTTCATTTTATCAACTTTTTGATTAAGTGAGTTTACTTCATTTATTATTTTATTCATCTTTTTCATTTGTTGAGTAATTTTAGAACTTAATTCATCAACACTTTTTTGGAATGTAGTTTGTAACAGCTTTATTTTTTTTAAATTCTTTCAGGTAGTTTTTCTATTTCATCTTCTAATTGTTCCTTCAATAGTTGTATCTGATGTTTATTTTTAATGACTGCAGATTTTAACTTTATAGAAAGTAATATTAAAATTTTTGATTGTTCTGAAATCTTTTTAAAAAGTTTTGCTATATCTGCTTCTAGCTCTCTATCCTTTTTATCAAGTTTTAATAATTTTTCGTTTAATGATTTGTCATTAAGTTCAAGCAACTTTAATTCATTGATCAGTGGAACCAAAACATCGTTTATATATTTTTCTTTTAAGTCATTGATTTGTGTATCAACATATTGTTTATTTGTTAACTCTGTATTTTGTTGCGGAAGAATAGAAAGATGCAATGGACCAGATAAAACGTCTCCAGTTTTCATGATATAATTTTCTATTTCTATTTCTAATTCACGATTATTCGGGATATATGCACCTCCACCAACATTTGGTAACATCATTTTTTAACAATAAAAAAGTAATTTTTTTTCTAAAAAGTAATTTTTTCTCACATAAAAATTAAAAAATGGAAAAAGCAAATTTAAAAAAATTATATTCGCCCGTATCATCCTGTTCTTCTTATTCGACGAGATCATCGAGATTTGAAAATAAATGTTTTGATAATAATAATAATCCATGTATAGATGTAAATATTTTATTTGAATTACAAGCAGAAATATTTAGAGAACAGACTAAAGGTTTACCTTCTATTGAAACAAACTATTATATATTTCCAGGTGATCCATTTATAAAATTTATGGATAGTGTAAGTAAATATAATGATGTTGCATATGTAAAATTAAATAAAGAAAATATGGTTATTATTGGCCATAATAATGTTTATGGTCTTATTAGAGCAGTGTTACCAATTAGTAATACAGATTGGATAGACAATAAAATAATTAATTATACTAATGTTACAGAATTAGTAAAAAAATTAAAATCTTTTTCAAAAGAAAAAATTAGATTATTTATTGATGAACAAAACCAATATAACATTCACATAGAAAGTAAAAAAACATAATGAAGAGTTATTATGTCAAGTATATTATAGACATACTGTTTATAAAAAAGAAAGTTCTGATATGCCCCAAAGATATGATGATGATACTTATATAGGATTATATTCAAATTTGAATATTTATTTGTTGAAATCTTACATAAATGGTTTAGCTCAACAAGAGAAAATTTATATCTGGACAACACCTTATACTATTAGCAATGACCATAATCATAATCATAATAATTTTAAAGAATCTGATAATAATAATAATCAGAATAATCAGAATAATAATAAGAATCTTATAATAATAATTTTAAAGAATCTTATAATAATGATGATGATAATATAGATGATGATGATAATGTAGATGATGATTCTGAAACATCTGAAAAAGGTGTAAATGGTAAAAAAGATTATAAAAATATTAGTAATTATAAAAATTTAAGTGAAGAAAAATTTATACCTCAACATGATATTAATACTACATATAATCAAAATTCATCTAAATTCCATTTTCTTACAATTGAAAATAGTAATGATGGAATAGTTGAAGATACTATTACACAACTATGTGTCGGGTCTACAAAATTCAAATTAGGATTTACATCTAATCAATTTAAAATTTTATCATCTTTAATAAAAACTAAAAATGATTCAGATTATGGTGGTGTTATTAAATTTTCCAAAAGAGACCAAAGACCAATATTTTTCTCTATTATATCATTATCAAATAATAAATATAATTTGGAATTAGATATTCCTATCAGGGAATGGCATCCTATACCAAAAAGTGTAATTTATGATGTTGAAAAATCAATTTATGATGATGAAGAATCAATAGTTAGCGAAAATAAATTTAAATTATCTTTTAATAAGACTTTATATGATAAAACTTAATGTGATAAAACTTAATGTGACAAAGAAAATGAAATAACTAAAGAACGTGAAATATATAATAATATAAAATAACTCTCAAGACCTTGATATTAGAATGTTTATATCTAAAATTAAAACACGAATTTTTTCTTTAAAAAATAAAAAAATGGAAAATACCAAGTTTTATTGTAACTCATGTAAAAAAAAGTTGCAAACAAAAAGAAGTTATCAATCTCATTTAAATAGTAAAATGCATTTACAAAATGTAGATCGAGTTGATGAAGGAAATATATCAAAATTAAATAATTATAAAAACTATCTAGAAACATCACCTACTGATATAAAAGTTAAAAAAATATTTGATGATTATTCACATTCGGAATATAAAAAGGTTTTTAATAGTGAAGATGAACATGTACGAACCGAAGGTTCTAGGGCTTTGCCCGTACCAGATGGAAGATATTTATTTAGCGATACTGATGAATTTAACGAAATAGATGAAGCTGATGAAGCTGAACGAACCGAAGTTCCTCGCCCCTATCAGATATAAAATATTTATTTAATGAATCTGTTGAACATAATGAAACCGATGAAACTTTTTATAATGTATTAACAAACTTTTTCAAAATATTTAAGAAATCTTTCAAATGTTATATGAATGTAGAAGTACTTTATACAAAAAATGGACCTGATGAAATCCTGAAGAAATAATACAAGGACATTTTACAAATTCACAAGAAATTCATAATGGAAATGATATACAACCCATATTTGAATCGATGATAAATAAATTAGAAAATTGTATAATTGAAGCCCAGTTACGTGAATCTGGTTGGAGATTTGTTAAAATACTATCTAAGAAAATAGTAATTGATAAATATAAAAATAATACTGGTGGTAGCTATGTTCCTTTGCCTTTCAGTTCGCCACAAATAATCAACATAAAAAATGAAGATGATTATTGTTTTCTGTGGAGTGTTATAGCACATTTACATCCTGCAGAATATCACAAAGAAAGACTAAGTCATTATAATAAAGAAGAATATATAAAGGAATTTGATCTCTCTGATGGCTTAGATAAATTTCCATATGATTATAATAAGCTAACAAAGTTTCATAAAAAGAATAAAAATTTAATAGAAGTAAATGTTTTTGAATTAAATGTGAATTATGTTTCTATTGGTAAAATTAATCCATTTTACTCAAATTCAAAAAAAATTTATTTGAATAATAAAAATTTATGTCAATCAGAAATAGTATATAATGATAGAGGAAATTACATGCATCATAATATTTTTCACCAAGGAAATATAATATGTACTGAAAAATTTGAAATTGTTAAAACATTATCACCAATAATGATTAATCATAATAATTATAAAGGACGTAATTATAATTATGATTATGATTCCAATTATTTATCTTTATCTTTAGAATATCAACAAAAATTACAAAATTTAAATAAAATTTTACAAAAATGTAAAACAGATTATCAACAACAATTAAAAATGTTACTACAAGAATATCACCATAAATATCAAAATAAGATAGAAACAATTCAAAAATTAAATTAAAAAAAGAATGAAGAAAATGAAACCAATCAAAAAATCCTTTCCTTTGATATAGTATGTCCCAAATATGATACATTTGTTTTAAAAAATTGGCAATTCTCCGGGGCAAGTTTGAGACCAGCTTCACGTATTTTAGAAAATATTACTTCCAATCGTTCAAATTGTTCGTCTATGGTCTTTGAAAATACAAGAATATCATCTAAGTAAATCACACACTGTTGCCAATTTTCGGCATGAAATAGTCTGTGCATCAATTTTTGAAACGTTCCAGATAAATAATAGGCAGAACCCTTCAAGGTATCCGATAATTCTGTCACATCAGGAATGGGAAAAACAGGTCTTTGTAATGGCATTTAATTGCCTGTAATCTACTGTCAATCTTATATTTCCATCTTTCTTAGGCACCACAACCAATGTTTCTCGTATAATTCCTCTCTTCTCAAAATCATCAATCATTTCATCTACCTTGGCTTCCAATCCTGTAGGTATTCTTCTTCTTCTAGCATTTATCGGTAAGGAATCTCCAGTGTCAATCACATGAGAAACATTTTCCGTTAACCCAATATCACTTTTAGACGTACTAAATATATCCGCAAAGTTTTTAAGTAATTGTTCCATTTTTTACATTCTTTATCACACATTTCCGATAAATTATTTTCAAGTTTAGCACGTATTGATTGCCATCGATGATCACATGAATTCATTTCGGTAGTTTTCACATTTCCAACAATTTCTTTCCATTGAAATGGACAAACATTTCCAATTATAGTGCCTTTCTTGAGTTTTATATAATCCTTAAATTTCCAAATACGAATAGGTATGCATTTCTTTCCATCCATACACACTAAACCAGAACCAGTAAGGTAAAAATCTTCATTACTCATATTTGAGCATATTGGCTCATATAAACTTGATTCCTGTGATAACACATCACCATCTACGAATCCTCGGATGAAGTATTCACCTGACTTCCCGAACTTTAAAGTGTCATAACATCTGACTTTAACTTCAACACTCTTGTTTCCAACATACTGAGTCTTCAAATATTCTGCAGTCTGACCGCGACTCTCAGGACAGACACGCTCTAGTTTCCCAAATTGCCTTTGCCGTTATCCGAATGAGGTTTTACTTTGGACATAAAAGGCACAACACTGTCTTGTATTTTGATAGTCATTTGGTAAGTCAATGCACATATCCATCTCTTTCATCGATCTTATACTCAATATAATTTTTGGAAGTAGATTTGATAGTACCCAGAATCTACAACATTTTACCGAATACCCAACTTTGATATTGAGTCGAACCCAACCAATCACATTCATACATGAATTGTTTGCACAACGTATGACCTTGTTTCTTGTATGATGAATTTTGATAGACTTATTTTTCAATTTCATACTCTCCACAAATTAAAATCAACTACATTTATTTCAGCACCAGTATCACGAAAGATTTTGATTTCTTCATTTCGCTAAGTCCACGTATTATCGGTTTGTTTGCAGCTTTTGCAGGTTACTTTTTGATATAACTGTTTCTGTTTTATGTGGTTTCCTTTTCATTTTTCCTTCAATATAATCAGATAATTGAATAATGTCTTTGGGATATTCTCGGCCCCTCATATTTTTCATTCTAATGTGTTTGTTTTGAATAACTTTCTTGTTTTGAAAAGCCTCTTTCTTCCTTTTCTACTTACCCGTCGTTGACACATCACGAATAGTCATCGCATGTACCACTGGTGATGTAATAATGTTTACGTCACTGAGCTTCTGTTCAACGTTTGATTCAGGTATTGATTCACATGATGAATCACTGTCCCAATGCTCAATGCTTCGAGATTCTCCCACATCCCGTAATCTTCGGAAACGTCGTTCTCTTCTACGAAATCCATTTGATAAAAAACAATCGCTGGTACGATGTCCTTGCTTACCACAATTTTTGCACGACTGTACTAAAGTACACGATCTGGAAATATGTCCCAATTGTTCTCATGTCCAACATTGGATGGCGTTGTTTCTTGCGATGGCATTGTTTGGGTTTCCATTTCTGAAATTTACTTTATTTGTGACCGTAGTTGGTTGATTTTCAGTAGAATGTCGTACAATATCCGCCTAAGTATTCTTTTTAACCCCATAATTATTTTGCAAAATCTCTACTATAAATGATAATTGTTTTTGGATGATTGACATTTGGTTCTGCAACTTTTCAATTTCTATTGTTGATTGTTCCATTCGGACGTACCTATATGTGCTAGATTTGCCTCATTTTCATCATTGGTATTGGTAATGTTTTCCTTCTTAACTAACTCATAAGCTTCATCTAACGATTTGATTTCCATTTGTCCCAATGCTTCGCGACCTTCCTTATTCCCCAGTCCATTTATAAACGCCTTTACCATATGCTGTTCTCTGTCTGTTGCAGTGTAGTCTCTAATTAGAAGAAAACCTTGACGACGGATTTCTGAAAGAAATTCACGTGTACGCTGCTTCGGTCTCTGTTTAAATGCGGAGCTTGATCAATGGAGATATCTTAGTCTCCTTTTGCTCGTACAGCTCAATTAATTTGGCTTTGATCCACTTGTAATTATTCTTATGCGAGTCAAATTCTAACACGCCACATAATTCCCATCTAGTATCATCTGACAAAGAATTACACAGAATTGCAATTTTTGCTTGTTCTTCTGTGATTCCACACGCTTTTGTGTATTCTTCTACTTTAGAAAAATGCTTTTTATATCATCATTGATCTCATATTGTTTTGGAGATCCAAATGTATCTTTGTATATCAATCTTTGCAGTATTCCTTCTAGAATTTCCGTCTGCTCGCTAACGCCAAGTGTAAAAGGTGTCGTCATTGTAGTTAACCATATAATTTATTTGAGATCAGACGGCTATGTTTGAATTTACATAATCATATCAGGAAACATAGATATACATGAGGAATAGGATAACTTAGCAACGTCTTATGAACATATCCCCGATTACATGGAATGTGGTATTATATCATTTATCATAGTTCATACAAGATACAACACTCTTATACATATGCTAATATAGAAATTACGAGTAGCTAGAGGAACAACAATGTTTTTGATCAAATTTGTGTAGATTTCTGGTTTTCAAGATGTAAGCGGCATAAAATAAGAAACAAATACGTATATATATTATATACATAACCTGTAATTTTCAAATATTTAATTTGAAATTTTTAAATAGAACTTGAGTTGTTTTAAATAGAAGATAAAAAAGGTGCAGTTCACGGCAGATATCTCTACACAGTGCAGTTCACGGCAGATATCTCTACACCATCTTTCTCGAAATTAAAGAAGACACTTAGCCGCTGTCATTTGAAGCATAAAAATGTTCATCATTTCGGCTTTGCTAGAAAATAGTCAAAAACCAAACAACAAAGTTACTAGCGGAAAGCACTGCTGCTTTAATAAATCTGAGACAATCTGAGTTTGAAAATCCCGGTTTTTCCCAGTCAAATGGCGCAAATTTCCCGGGTTTTCCCCATCAAAGTTGCCGGTTGCCTTGATGGAATTCTCTATTTAAACATGCATTTACTTCAATCAAGCAGAAGAAATACCAATGGAATCTATGAATGAGGTCATATTTCTTTCATGTATCCTTCTAAAAGATCATCTATGTGGAGCATTTCATTCATTTTTAATACCCCCTTTTCAATGTATTTCAAAACGACGATAATGGGTAGTCCTCTTCAGTGACACAATAGCATCATGGCGAATATTTACAAAACAAATTACTGAGCTACCGCGATACCAGTCAAGAAATTGGTCGGACACTATCTCACCAACTGCAAGGCCTGTACTAAAAGTGGACTTGACCAGCAGTTACTCCGATTCGAATTTTGAACAACATATGCATATATCAAGGTCTTGAACATAATCATATTATAGCATTTCAAGAGATGTACACGTGCATATAATATAAAAGCAACATAGACATCAGGAAGGATATCGAAGAATGTATATGCAGTTTTACTGCCTCCATGATGCACTACATCTACATATCTGGATGTATAAAAATCATAACGTGATGCCAGAACACCCCTTTTCTTGTATAATACAGAACCATCACTGAAGTAACAAATAACATTTTTCTTAACAAAGCAATATAAAAACAACAAAGTGCAACAAACTTTTGAAATGATAGTAATAGTAATAATAGTAATTTCAAAATGCAGTTAATCACCGTCAAATTACTGAAAAATCCTGTCAATCTTTGGTATATTATAAAAAACAGTGGAAAAACGAATGAACAATATGTGGCATGATGAGTAGACATTAATGATTTCATAATGCTGCTTTTTGTGCTTCTGCAAGTTTATTAGATAATTGTTATATGCGTTTAGATCAAATTATGAAAGCGATATCAAATAGCGCAAAATGGTGCAAACAACAACTCATAGTACATGACTGGACTTTACTATTCGTATTAATCCATGTTGCCTATTTACGACAAAAAGCATAGCTCATATTGTTGTGGCATGATAATGGTTAAATGCTACTTATCAATGGTCTTTCGAAGGTTCTTAATGTGTTCTATCAACAACTTGTCTTCCGCCTCCATTTGCATGCGGAGTGCAAAACGTTTAGCTTGCAGTTCTTCAAATTCACTCTCCGCTCTTCTTTCACTTTGTTTTTCTGTCTGTTTATCTAAGTTTTTCGTTTTCCCAACGCCTCCTAGCAAAACGTGCGTTCTCCAGCATCTGCTTCGTAATGGGGATGTTCAATATTCCCCTGTATGAATGTATGCGATCAACAATAAACCGCAAAGAAATCAAAATTTCCTCTTTGAGATTTTCTCTCTGGCAATTCTCATTGAATAAAAATCTGCTCTCTACTTGGGCATTCCCGTGACTGAGAATAAGAATTATTAAACAACATCGAAATGTCTTTGTAGTCCGTATTATCTCCGATCATTGAAGCGATAAGACGTCCAAGCGACCAGTGGAGAAATCAAAACCGTCCACATCACATTTTGAATTCAGTAGCTCTATCACTTGTTTCAGCTGAAATCTCACGGTTTGCAGCATAAATCCGGCTTGGATTTCAGAAGAGATGGAGAGATGTAACTAGTGTCACGAAAGCAGCGAATGTTGACTACAAATTTTCGTGACAGATCGCTAGTAAGTTTCACCAAGAAACTTTTGCAGTCGCCATAGAAGTTTTCTGCCTCATCAGTTGATACAGACGACAAGACTTCTCCTGCGCCGAATCCAATATCGGTTTACGCTTACACATCCGTTTATCCATAACATCAATATTGCAAAGTTTCGCAAATGAAGTGCTTGGATCAATACTCTTGACTTGACGAAGGCAATGATTAAATTGCGAATATGATTTTCTAATCGCTCACAGATAACTGGCGAGAGAGGAACCGGTGATTGAAATTTTCTCAAAAAAAGGTTCAACAGTCAAAGACAGAAGTTTAAAGAAATGCAATATTGAACGCACGTATTGATCAACGATAAATGATTTGCAGTGTTACCTATTTGAAAAAATTAGGATTATGAAGATGTAAATAAGGTAGAGAGATATAGGTAATATGATTTCCATAACTCAATCCCAAAATATATGCTAGATCAAAATTTCCCGGTTTTTCCCGGTTTCCAGAAAAGATGCCCATTTTCCGGGTATTCCCGGTCGCGGTTATCCCTGTCCCAGTTAATTACGATTAGAAAACCAATTAATTCAACTCTAAGACTCACCATTCAGAACCACACGATCCTCTGCTAATGGAAATCCCATTTCCACTTCACAAATCACTTCCAAGACGTCGTTATCCTTCAGCGGACTGGTGCTGTTTACCACGTTAGTATAAATTTTATGAACCATGGAAGACCAAATCATTGAGATGCTCCTCTGCTCTCGTCCAACACTCGACCGGTCAGCCTACACAGAATGGAAAACAGAAAGTGACATCGAATTTTTCAGAGAAAAGGAAGTTGTGAAATAAGAACAAAGATAATATTGCTTTAGTCTCCGATTTTGTTCATTCTTGGATATATGTTTGCTATGCATTAGGAAACCCCAAATCTGAAATATTAGCTTCCGATTATGAATATAGCGGGATCTA
Source organism: Prostheceraeus crozeri (assembly GCA_907163375.1). Lineage (NCBI taxonomy): Eukaryota > Metazoa > Platyhelminthes > Polycladida > Euryleptidae > Prostheceraeus > Prostheceraeus crozeri. Next base: position 69,109 of record CAJQUW010002939.1, on the reverse strand, counting down.
GAGCTTTTTTTAGAAATTTGATTTTTTCCAAAATGTGGAAATTCTCAAAATTTGAATATTCATGCAGCTGTAACTTTTTTCTGTATATGCGTTACACTCAACCAAACCTTCCTTGCAGCATGAGCTTGGTATAAAGGAATTCTTCTATGAATTTCAATGGGTAACTGGCATGTAGAACGGAGCTACATGGCTCCAAAGATGGTGAAAAAATAGGGTCCGCGAAAAACACAAAATTTAAACTAATCTCACAACTTTCTATATTCTTGTTACCCGTCAAAACTATGATAATTGTGTTGCTGTACCTGTATATCAGTGTGGTTCACATCTGTGATCTTAAGCTGCAACCATAATGCAGAAAGCTACAACAGGCGTTCGAAAAACGTTATTTTCCAAAAAATGTCGAAAATGGCTGTTTTCAAGCTGGGTTAGCTTTTTCTATATATGCCAGCTTTGACTACAAATTGATACTGAAACTCAGAAACATGATCAAGTACTTGTAGAAAAATGTGATCTGGAAAATGATAGTTAAAGTGGCTGGTTAAAGATTTTGCGCAATTTTTCAATATATGATGCCAACATTATAACGTTCTAAGTACATAACGATCTCGAATATGATGAGTGAAAGACAGATGAGAGATTCTCAGTACTATTTAAAAATACAGAAGGGTAGCCTATATATGAGATCCTTGTCCGATTGTGCTTACCAATCAGAAGTAAGGTAGCATTGTTACCTGGGAAAATGTAACTGCTACCAGGAAAAGATCAAGAAAATGAAGTTCGAAATTCTGTCGACAGTACATTAGGTAATCCAATATGGTCTATTAGATTAATATTAATGGTTCGTAGGTTTCGCTCAAAAAACAATCTGTGATACTGAGTCAGTCAAAAGCAATTTACACAATCACAACATGAAACTAATGCAGTTTATGTTTCTCCGGTTCGTTGCGAATGATGTCTCACCATTAGAATAATTGAAATTATTAAAAGTAATTGATTACTTCAGAAAACAGTAAGAATAATTGATTCTGACGATTTTTCAGAAGTTTTACTATTCAAAATTGCAATGTCAATTGAGAAAGCGTATCTAGTCCAACAAAACTCGAACTTCGAAAGTCATATTTTCCTCAACTGCAATATATCAAAGCTTCATATGTAATATCCATCAAAGGGAATAATTTCTTACTGCACACAAACTTAACGTTTTCAAGTGCTATTGTACTATAAATGCTACTTCTCTCTGCTACTTATATTATGTTGGCATCATATATTGAAAAATTGCGCAAAATCTTTAACTAGCCACTTTAACTATCATTTTCCAGATCACATTTTTCTATAAGTACTTGATCATGTTTCTGAGTTTCAGTATCAATTTGTAGTCAAAGCTGAAAAGTGATGAAAAAAGTTTTGGTAAGGGTCCCAGATTGAAATTCGGAAGTTTAAAATTTTTCAAAATTTTCACCACACTGGAGCTCCCACACTTAGGAATTTTTTCACTTGTGGCATGTTACATGGCCATGTGCTGACCCACCCACTTCCCGTGGTCACATGAGTATGGTTTAGGTGTCATATGATAGCGAATGATGAGACGAATCGTTTGCAACAAACCGCATGTCGCTACGATGAATACTTTCGGAGATAGAGCCATTTTAAGTTTTCTTCTGAGCATATATAAACCCCCGGCGACGTAAGTCTGATCACTTCATCGAAAGACGAGGTAAGCGACGGTCGTCGCTCTGAGCTCCCGATATCGGGTGTTTCAAAGGACTCTTTTGAAGTAGGCAAGCTATCTTCTTACTTCAAAGTCTGTGTGATAGAGTTTGATAGTGTCTTTACTACTGATAAAATTTTTAAAAGTAGTATGAGTAGTAAAATGAGGAATTTTTTAAAAATTCTTAATTTTCAGTTTTTTCAAAGTTTTAACATGTAGTTTAAGGTTTTCAAGTATGCTGAGTTCAAATCTGCTATCAGATTTGAAATTTAACTAAAGCTAAGGCAGCTTTGAGGGGTTGGATCCCAGCTACTGATCACTACCTTTGACTCGGCGTTGCTGTTACCACTTCGGGGCAGTGACAATGATGTCTTAAGCTGTAAATTGCGGGTATCGGGGAAGATCTCTCACTTCCCTAGTGATCAGTACAAGGCCTTCGGGCTGTCGACGGGATCGAGTGCCACTCACTACACTCAAATCTATCATTCCTCACTAAGTGTTATGCTTTAGGCTGTATACTACATGATTCAAAACTTATACTAATTTCATTACCTTACAGTTAACCATGGTAAACAACGATAAAAACAAGAAGTTTCATATCAAAATGTGTGTGTGTGTGCGGTCGAATCAACCCCGCCGAGACGAGTAATGTATATATGACCGTTCCAGGACACCTCCGGACTACTACGGACTACTTTTTAAAAACGTCCTAAATTGATGAATTTAGACACTTTTTCAGGTTTTTAAGACCTAAATTAGTGAATTTAGACCATTTTCAAAAAGATTCATTTTCATTTTTTCACTTTTAAAAAACGACATAAATTCATAAATTTATTCTTTTTTAGGTTTTTTAAGACTTAAATTGATGAATTTAGTCCATTTAAAAAAGTACCAAAAATAATAAAAATATAATATATAAAAATTTAGACCGTTCCAGGACACCACTTTTTTCAATTTTTTCACTTTTCAAAAACGTCCTAAATTGATGAATTTAGTCACTTTTTCAGGTTTTTAAGACCTAAATTGGTGAATTTAGACCATTTTCAAAAAGATTCATTTTCATTTTTTCACTTTTAAAAAAACGACATAAATTCATAAATTTATTCTTTTTTTAGGTTTTTTAAGACTTAAATTGATGAATTTAGTCCATTTAAAAAAGTACCAAAAATAATAAAAATATAATATATAAAAATGAAATATATAACCTCCGGACTCTTTTATAAAAAAATAAAAATAAAAATATAATATATAAAAATGAAATATATAACCTCCGGACTCTTTTATAAAAAAAATAAAAAAAAGCTTCAGGTGTTTTAGTAATTCCAGTAGTTGCTACAGCTTTAACTTGATGCAAAAATGAAAACACATTTCCATCTTTGGTCTTTGAAATATTTTATTCACATCACAGACAAGTGCTGTGTACAAGTAGCATGATTTACAACGAATAAAATATGTTGACTAGAAAATGTGTTATGCCATGATACAATTGTTTCTCGTAAATTGAAATAAGGTAATACTCATAGTACTATTTTCCATTGCGAGTAGCTTACCGTTTCAATTGATTGAGTTTACTATTTCATCAAGGGTTGGGCGCTGTCTCCCATGGCGAAGATACTAGTCAATAATAGCGAAGTTCCTTTTGAAAAATGATATAGATTCCGTCGAGTTCTTAATAAACGGAAATCGTAAATATAGTTTATAAAATTTTCTTAAAAAGATGTTATAGCCTCTCGAATAACCTAATTGTTTACAAACATGGCCACTTCCCCGGATTACAGTCAAAGCTCTTCCTTTTAACAACGATAACTTCACAGTATTGTTCACCGAAATGTCTTCTTCTCTTCTTAAATGTGCTAAATAATTAGTTAGCTCTGATGGTAAGATGTCTCTTTGAATTTCTTCTTCAAAATTATAGTTTGAACTGATATTGATGGCGTTATCTTGCAATGTGTCTTCAAATCGATTTATCACTAAAAATTCTCTGAATGTTTTTGATGCGTGGATGTCTTCTTCTTCCCTTGGTTTAAGATATTTCTCCTGAAATTCTGTTAGCATCTCAATACACTTCTTCCGTTGATCTTCGTTCACAATAGTGTCTGAAATTTTTCTTTTCAAATCGGCAAAGGCGATGCTTGAACGTGCCATTTTCGTTAAAACGTAGTGAATTAATTATGATAAAAATGAAATTGTTGAAAGTCGCTGATGAAATTGTCCAAAATAGATAAAGGTCACAGATGATTCGTAAGCAGTCACAATCTCGTAGAACGCTCACAGAATGAATGCACGCAAGTAATACGTGGAATAATTGCAGCAGCTGTTCAAGTGACAAGTTGTGAATTATGCGGGTCATAAAGAATTCTCTCATACTGAATAGCATAAACTGGTAGCAAGCAGCTGTTCATGCGTGAAACAATCATGCGGTTTGAGAAATGTAGTAACAGATGTTGCTATTGTCTTAATACAGATAAAACAATCAATATCCTCTTAATGAGAGTTCATAAAGATAAAATGGAACATTGTTAAACAATACATTTTATTCCATTTAAAATGAGTAACATTTCAGTCTTTCTAAAAAATATACGGCAAACAAAACCACGTCAAATTTCGATTTAAATAAGATTGCTAAGCAATTGGGAATAAAGAATTTTCACATATTGATGAGAAATGAATTACTATTGATAAAAGATGTGCGAAACACTAACTCTACTAATAAAATGTAACAATGTAACGTTTTAATTTAGATTAAATAAAATCATTTCAAAATCGAATAAGTAGTAAGGAAAGTCATAATTAGAGAACAGTTTTAAATCAATACCCCCCTTCTGACAAAGTAGTAAGGAAAATCATAATTAGAGAACAGTTTTAAATGAATACCGCCTCCCTTCTGACTAAGTAGTAAGGAAAGTCATAATTAGAGAACAGTTTTAAATCAATACCCCCTCCCTTCTGACTTCTAGGGGTCCCTATAAGAATTTTTTTATTATAAAATGAGCAACATAAATGAGTTTTTAAAATTATATGGAACACAAACAACAACGAATTTCGATCTAAAGAAAATCACAAATCAATTGGGAATAAAGAATTTTCATGTTCTAATGAGAGTCGAATTACAATTCCTAAAAAATAAGCCAACAGGAACCTTCAGTTCCCGGAACAAAGTTATAACTATAAATTTCATAACAAATCTTCACACGTCAGATCAAAAAGGAGTACACTGGTCAGCGGGGCATAGAGATAAAAATGGAGATAATTACTATTTCGACTCTTATGGATTGCCTCCAACAAACGAAGTTAAAACATTACTTGGAAATGGAATTTATAATACGTTTCAAATTCATAAACCAGGAACTACTTATTGTGGTCAATTATGTCTTTATGTTTTATTTAAATTACAAAAAGGAGTACCATTTCTAGATATTATGTTAGAATTGAACGAACCGTAGGCTCTATGGCTACGCCTAATAATAATAAATAATGATAATGATAATTAAAAATCACTTCGTTGTAATTCGTTTTCATAAAATCGGCCTCTGATATCTCCATCATCTAAATCTTTGATTTCGTAAGTAATCGGATAAGTTTGGTTTATTTTACAAACTTCAAATATTTCTTTAGTCCAGTAACCAACAAAGCCTTTTTCAAATTTATTCTTATACTTAAATATTGTAACTCTATCTCAAATTTTAAATTTCGGCTTAAGTTTCTGCAAATTCGGATTACTCTCATTCGAATAATTATTTTCGAATATTTTTTTCGTATCAAATCAGGATCGTCAGAATCATTCTTTGGAGTTTCTTCAATACCTGAATGAATCTTATTGTTATACTCTTCTACAACTCCTGGTAATATCTTCAACCATTTCTGATTTCCTTGCTGAGTAAATTTTGCGAAAATTTTATTTTTCAACGTCCGATTGAATCTTTCTATTACTACAGCCTTTCCTGCATTTTCAGTTGAATAAACAGTTTCAAATAGTGGCTGAACATTTCTGTTATAAAATTCCGACCCTTTGTCAACAAACAATTTTTTTGGCTTTCTATTACTTTCTTTAAAGACTTCTTCAAACGCATATTTAACTGACAGAGCACTTTTCTTTTTTAAAGGCTTTACCCAAGCGTATCGTGTATATAAATCTATAACGGTCAATGCGTATTTACAATCTTTTTCATTCGGCATATGAATAAGATCAGCACTCCAAATATCATCTTTATTAAATACTTTTACTTTTAATAGATATTTAGGCCTTCTATATTCTTTATGAATTTCAGACGCGTAGGTTCGAGCGTTGCTCTCAGACAGCTTTGCTGTCCTTTCATTTGCTGACGGATCAATACCCTGACCGAATAATATTTTAGCTTGTAAAGCTTTCTTAACAAACATTCTTTCAATTCTTTCTCTAAATGTAGGATTTTGAATACTATCTAATTCTTGAATCATCTTCTTATCAGCTACATGTCGAGAACTTAGATCATGATTTTGATAAGCCAAATCATGCCTGTAAGCTGCGGCATCTACTCTATTTATTGGTTCTTCACCTGGTTTTGGATTATTATTCTCATCTAGTCTTATATCTAATCGAGTTCCTGGACCGGTATATGAATGACCAGGAAGATGTTTTTCTTTCGAATATTTACTCCAAATAAATCCAGGAAAGTTTTCTAATGTTTTTTGTATGTCACCACCGTAGGTAGTAGCCAAACCTTGTTTGTTGTCGTTACCTTCATAAACTTTACAATTTGAGTTTTTATTTTTGTTTAATAGATAATTTGATAAATCTAAATTAGAAATTTTTAATTTAATTAAATTTTCGGAATTTGTAGAATTCATTTTTAAAGATAAAATAAATGTTTTACCGAATCGGACCAAAGGTCTGAGGTCATTACCTTATCATACTAGAACTTAGATATATTCCTGAACCATCTTTAGTTTCCTTAATTTCAATTAAATCATCAACATTGTGGAGAATATTTTTAAGAACTCGTTTTCCTTCATCAACTAATTTTAATTTACTAATAAAATTATCTACTACTCCTTCTCCCTTAGCAACTTTCTCTAACTCTCTATTATGACGTTTTTGTTCTTCTAATGCTGCTTTCTCTGATTTACTTTTATTTACTGCTTGGACAATACCAGCTGTCCCACCTGCAACACTTCCTGCTGCTGCTATGCCACCTCTTATTATAGGAATTAATGGGAGAATCCCGCCATTCTTTTCTTCTTGTAATTGAATATTCTCTATCATTGGTTTACTTATGTAATACTTTTTTTTATTAATAGTAATAGTTTTAGGTGTATTTTTGTCAACAATATTACGTAATTTTAATTCAACCGTTTTATTATTATTAATACTTTTCGCTTGCGACATTTTTAATAAAAAAATTTTAAGTTACCAAAAATTTTAATCTATTCTAGTTATGAAAAATTCTTAAGTTACCAAAAATTTTAAGTTATCAAAAATTTTAAGTTACCAAAAATTTTAATTAACCTATAGAATTTTGTTCAGAGACTTCAGATGAATCTAGAAATTTTTCCATTAAGAACTTCAATAGAATATTTTGCATCTTCTAGCAATAAACCAAAAGCCATCAATGAAGTTGTGGAATCTTTCTTTTCAATATTAATTGATACATCACAACCATTTTCAATAATATCTTCAGATTGTGCACTTAAATCGAAACAGAAAACAGGATATAAATGTCTCCAATCTCCAGGAGTTAATTGTGGTTCAACTCCAAATTCTATACAAAGATTTCTATAAGCATCATATCCTTCCATAAATTGATTATTGGTATCATCGAATCTTAATGGATCAATTGGATATCGGGTTTGATTTAAAGCAACTTGTAAACTTCGAATTGTATTAATATGAAAAAGATTATTGTTCTTATCACAACTTGGAGAATTATTTCTTTGAAATGTTAGTAATAAATATCTTGGAGTATTCGAAGTTCTAGTAAAATGCCAGTTAAATCTTTGCTCAGTAAAAGTTCCTGAACTAGAAGTACGCTTTAGAAAATTTACTGGAATTGATTTGTTAGTATTTAATCTTTTTGCAATAGCTGTTTCAACATCTAAACTAGGAGTAATATGCTTAATCCACCATTCAAGTCTATCAATTTTTAATTATGCTTTTTTTCCAGTCTTACCAAAAAAGATTAATTCATTATTTGATGTACGATGAATTATTAATTTAAATTTCAATTGATATGATATTTTATCATAATCTAAATATCCGAATAATGGAGACAATGACCAAATTACTGTCTGTTTACTTTTCTTGTTAAATTCACGTCTTTCTTTATATGCACTATTGTTTGTTTTATTTAAATGATTTGCAATATTTTCTACATCTTTCGCAATTCCTGCTGCATCTGTTCCAGCGTGAGTTAAATCATCAACAATTATACCATCATAAGTATCAGGAAACCAACCTTCGATTTCATACTTTTTATTATTTTCACCAATTGTTACAAATCTGAGCATTGTATCAATTACACCTGGAGAATCACTTATTGTTTCTATATTTTGAGTTGCAACATCTAAACGCATTTGTGTAAATAATCTTGGAAAGAAGTTATTCTCTAATGCAATATTATCGCTATCTGGTAATAGTGTTGTAAAATTGGCATCACTATATGAAGAATATTCACAGTGTAAAAAGGAATCAGGTAAATATATATAACTCTGCTGATTATCCACTTCAAAAATTAAATCACCTCCAGTATTTACTCTACTGGAAGATCCGGGATTCATAGCAATTCTTATATAGTCATTCTTTTTTTGATTATAATTGACGAACGGAGGATCGTCTAATCTAAATTTTCTTTCAAACGAGGAAGACATTTTTATATAAAATAATTTGACTTTTTGTTTTTCTCACACATAGAAAAAATTTTATTAAAATATAATTTTAGAATTTTGCTAGACCAGCTCCGCTGTTAACACCATTACCTCTTATTTCTTCAATTGTATTTTCATTATTTTTACTATCACCCTCCACAGCTATGTTAGCAATTTTGTTTTTTGTTTCCTCTGAAAGTTTTTTTAATTCTTTTAGTTCTTCAGAATCATTTTTAAGTTTACGAATAGTTTCTAGTTGTTTTAATTCGTTTTGATACTTAACAGCATTTGATATTGCACTAGCTGTACTACCTATAGCAGCTGCTCCTTTTGCAGCAGATGAAATCAAATCATTATTATTTTTAATTAAGTTGACGATACTTCCAATACCAGAAAAGATGCCAGCTCCTTTCGTGTGAATTGTTTCTACACTGTTATAATGATAAATAGATTTCCTAGATGGTTCATGAGCAATTTTATGATTTGGAATAAAATGTTTAAGATTGTGTTTATAAATTATAGGCATTTTTTAGGAATAAATTTGACTTTTGGGAAAAAATATTTACGATTGGTTAGAAACCCAAGACTTTGTCGATCAAGATTTACGTTTGTGAATGGACAACAACTTCGTGATAACTTTATTAATTGTCTGTTGCACTTTATCTATTGCGTCAAGCAGCGTGTGATGTACTTTAATTTCTTTTCTATTAACTTGCATTTTCTCTTGATTAATCTTCAATGCCGTTTTAAGTGCATTTAACTTAATTTTAAGAACATATAATTGTCTTTTAACGGCATCTAACTGTTCCCAATTTCCTTTAGAGTTTTCTTGTAAAATTTTCTTTAATTCATTTTCTAAATTGATTTTAAGAGTTTTCATTTTATCAACTTTTTGATTAAGTGAGTTTACTTCATTTATTATTCTATTCATCTTTTTCATTTGTTGAGTAATTTTAGAACTTAATTCATCAACACTTTTTTGGAATGTAGTTTGTAACTGCTTTAATTTTTTTTTTAATTCTTTCAGGAAGTTTTTCTATTTCATCTTCTAATTGTTCTTTTAACATTTTTATCTGATGTTTATTTTTAATGACTGCAGATTTTAACTTTATAGAAAGTAATATTAGAATTTTTGATTGTTCAGAAATTTTTTTCAAAAAGTTTTGTTATATCTGCTTCTAGCTCTCTATCCTTTTTATCAAGTTTCAATAATTTTTCGTTTAATGACTTGTCATTAAGTTTAAGCAACTTTAATTCATTCATCAGTGGAACCATAACATCGTTGATATATTTTTCTTTTAAGTCATTGATTTGTGTATCAACATATTGTTTATTTGTTAACTATGTATTTTGTTGCGGAAGAATAGAAAGATGTTATGGACCAGATAAAACGTCTCCAGTTTTCATAATATAATTTTCTAGTTCTATTTCCGATTCACGATTATTCGGGATATATGTACCTCCACCAACATTTGGTAACATCATTTTTTAACAATAAAAATAAAATTTTTTCTAATAAAAATAAAAAAATAAAATTTTTTCTAATAAAAATAAAAAATGGAAATGTCTCAAATTTGTCAAGTTTGTGGAGTAGATTTTTTAAACCCAACTATGTTGTTTACTCATATGAAAAATACATCATGTGGGAAAATTAATCGAAGTAACTTTTATAAAAAACAGTATGATGGTATTCAACCTAATAATATTCAACCTAATAATAATCAACTGGAGCAACCATTACAAAAATTAAAACATTTATTTATTTCAGATCAAGGACAAAATCTTTATACTGCTAGAAAAAATACACCTAGACAAAATAATAATTATGTAGATAATAATAAATCTTTGAAAGGTAAAATGAAAAGATGCTCTGGTTGTAATAAAGATATAACATCTAAAAATTTTGCACGTCATTTAAAATTATGTGAACAATCAGAAGAGGTTAAAAAAGATAAAAAAGAAAAACTAAAAGATCAGTTATGTCGTAATTGTAATAAATATTTTACAATTCAAGGAATTACTAATCATTATAATTCTTGTATAAATTCTACAAGACAATGTACAAATTGTCAAATTACAAAACTTAAGACAGAGTTCTATGATAGTAAATATAAATGTAAGGATTGTTTAAAAGAAAAAGTAAAATGTAGAGGTTGTCAAAAAATTATATTAAAGAAAAATTTTTCAAGACATGTAACACTATGTCCAAAACTTAATGAAGATTTTGATGATGTAAATCAAAATTTTAATCAACGTACTAATGATAATTTAAATCAACGTATAAATCAACGTAAATCTGGCCTGCGTTTACCAATCCGAGCCTTTGTTCGCCCGCTGGAGCTGTTTCTTGGGAAATTCTAACTCTGTCGTTTTTTCGCCAATCTCCCAAATCTTAAATGGCGTCTCACATCTAAACGAAGGCAGATATGAACAAGCCGTTTCTTTCACTGAATTTGTCTCACTCTTAGCTTTCAAACGAGCTATTGCATGACTTTCTACGGTCTCTAGAACCAAAGTTGGAAGATTGGTGCCGAGGGGGGGAGGTCGGTGAAATTTGATGGAAACTGTTTTGGTAAAGGTCCCAGGTCGAAATGCGACACTTTGGAAAAATTTTCAAAATTTTGTCCATACTAAGTGGCTCTGACACTTAGGATTTTTTCGTCAAATCTGAGGTCTGACCTAAAATCTTGTAACAGCTCTAACTTTTGAACGGCTGATCCGATTGACTCGCAACAAAAAATGTCATTGAGCAGTTTTTTCTCCTCTTTCAAATGAGTATCTATAAGACAAAATCCATTCACTAGAACCAAAATTAGAAGATCGCTGCCGAGGGGGGGGGGTGAAAAATTTTGTTAACCCAACTTTTGACGAGAAACACGATGGGAGGGGTCTCGCACCGAAATTCCACCCTTCCAACCTGGCCGGCACACCACGCCAACCTGGAGAGCGCACCACGAATAACCTCTCGCTACGCCGTCGGTCCAGAGGGGGGGGACTCGGACTCGAAGCAACCCGGTGGCGGACTAGGGCCGACGCCCTAGTCTGACAGGAGGAGGGGGAGGTCGGTCGACGGCGGCCATCTTGCGCGGTCCAGTGGTGTAGATTTACTTACTACTCCCTAGAAATCGGAAAAAATCAAAGTTCTAAAATTTGCTTCATATACATATTCAAAATTGTAATCTTGTATTTGAGATTAGGTGTTTTCTAATGCATAGCAAACATATATTCGATAATGAGTGAAGTCGATGACTAAGTGAATCGTCGTGGAATGACCTATATACATTTTTAAACGTCTTGTTGCAACCCCCACTTGAATCCTTACCGATTCCAAACGACAGGTCACATCTCCGCGCAGTGACGGCTTGGCACGGGTAGTGACTGATAATGACTTCTCATTGGCGTTGAAGCGCTTGTAGACTGCAATGTTTCCTTGGTCAGTGATTCCAGCTCCGTTTCTATAAACCACTTGCTGACCGTTGGCGAATGTGATATTGATGCTGGAGAGGATGACGTTGTTAGGAAATTGTGGAGAACATTTCAGTTGGATGAAGGATTCAAGTTGGAGAATATCTGACGGAGTATTGAAAACAGCAGGAATCCTCTTCTCTGAAAGTGCAGAAATTGTGTTCAGGAAAGTGAAATGAGAATGGTGAGATGGATACCTGTAATCGGTTTCAATGAGATGTTTTCTCTATAATGTTTTGGTCGATAAATCACAAAGGTAAATTAAATGAACAAAGATTGAACATTGAGTCTGAACATAAGACCCTTTCTGCGATCTTTCGTAGCAGAAACTTTTACTGTTGGTTAGCGGCGAAGCAGGAGGTTTACGGAAGCAGGTCACGAAATCTACAGGAGTCTAGAGATAACAGCCGTCAGCAAATTGACGCTATCAGGCACGAGGAAATTCACCGAATGTTTGAGAATATGAGACGTTGAATTGACATTTGTATTCGTGAACAGGGTGGACATTTTCAAATGTTTTTGTAGTATGCAAATAGATATTTTGTGATCACACAGAAGTCGAAGTTTCTACAAGATAAACTCCACTTTTTATAGTGCCGTGGCAAATTCTAAGCGACAAAGTATTGCGCATGCATTGATTTATTAGGTGCACAGTGACTTTATGAACGCACTGTATTATTAAAAGCATCGATCATACTCAAATGATATTATACAAAATCATCAACTAATAAGGAAGAATAAACAGCTGAATAAGAAGATTTCAATAAACAACATAATTAATTTTCATTAGAGTTGATTATTCTCAGTATCAGCTATCAGATTATTTGAGGGTTTCAAGCTACTCAGCTGGAAGAATTCTCATTATGCACATAGTGTCTTCAACTTCTGATTTATTCTTTAAATGTCTACAATTTTGCCTGCATCTCATGACATGATGGCACATTATTGCACCATCATGTAGGATCACGAATAAATTTAGCTCGTAAAATTATGATAGCTGAACCGATTCCGGCTTGAATTTAGGATTTGCCTATACAAAACCATATACAATATAATATCATGTGTTATGAGCACACTATTATTAATAGTATATAATTGTAGTAATGATTGTGATGCCAATTACATTAATACATCCATTTTGTTTGATGTATCCACTTTCACAACACCTTTGTTGCCTTGCCGTGACTCATGACTAGAATGAACAACAACTGTTCGACCAACACTTACTTTGAATGATGATGTCTGCTGACGTTTTTCTCCTACCAACGACATTCTTTGCAGTACATGTGAAAGTGTGACTTCCTTTCGACGCCGTTGGAACGCTGAGAATAACAGAAGACATTCCGGATAATTTGTTCTTCTCATTTCCATTCAAGAGCATCTTCAAAGTCACTTCAGGCTTCGGATTCCCTTCGGCAGTGCATGTCACACTTTCTCCAGCAAATACTTCATCTGTGGGTGATAATCTCAAGTTGTGAGGAGAATCTGAAACAGATGAACGTCGAAGTTGTCTTGAATAATTATGTCATCACGAGGGCCTGCATAGCATGTTGAAATTCCATAGATAGAAAAAGTTAATCAAAAACGACAACTTTATTTCTGTGTAAAATGCACTTGCTGGTGCTGATGGATGTTACAAATTCAATCAATTGCATGTACTGGCTGACTCAATGTAACACTTAATAAGTTGATGACCGCAAAGTGAGGTACATCTTCTAGTTCGAGGATTGACATAATTTCATAAGGATTATTCATATGGATAATTTCATTGATAGAAGAATTTAAATTGTCACATCATAGAAATCTTGCTGTGACATAGGATCCACGCCTATGTAGGCCTACATGGAAAATTGATGCTCTTTCTTGTCCACCGAGATTAGTTCTGGATTTGAAATAGTCCCGTTCCCAGCGCCCAAGAGCTACAGAACAATAGTCTTTCGTCTATCAACAAGAAACTGAATAAATATTTCACAAAATGACGAATTTTCATCGGAGAACAGTCGTGTGAGAAGCAGTTAATGCACTAACACCTCCACTTTTCAGTCAATACCTAACAATGGATGATCATTGATTGGCTCCTATATGAAACAATAATGATCTACTGGGTGAATGTCCAACACATTTAGCTGCACTAACTTTACATTCGACTTCTACAAAATTCCTTGTTTTTGACCTGACGACGAATTCTGACAATGCTTCGATTTAATAATTGTTTGTACGAAGTGTTCGCCAAAATTGCGAATGCCACGACTAGCATTTCGTAGGAAAGAATACATAGCTGCGGTAGCAGAAATCCCATGGAGCCATCCGCACCGCCAGGAACGGACTTAGTTGATGATTGTTGGCACATCAATATTCCATCACACATAGCACACATCAAGCCACTTCAAATTTTAATTTTCGGACATACACCAACCTCACCATTCGACAACATAGGAAATCTTTCTCACATAACTAAATATCACCAGCTAAAAGAACTTTCAAACATGAAACAAGACCGAAGATTTTCACAAGACACAATAATATTATTACAAAAATTACAGACCAATCCTACACTTCATACAGTAGCAATACATTTACCATCACATCCACAGCCATATTGTCAATAACATTCAACACTATTCATCACCATTGCCAGTAGTATAGGGTATGACATCCGGCGCATCGCTTCGCTCCCACCGGATGTCACACCTTGCGAGATTTCAAAAATTTAGGTAGTCCAAAAAATATAACGTGGTCGAAATTTTAGGCAGACGAAAATTTAGGCAGTCCAAAAAATTTCACGTAGTCGAAAATTTAGGTAGTCTCAAAATATCACGTAGTTTAAGAATTTCAGAAGATTGTATTCAAAATATTCATTAAAAAATTGGATGAAACAAAAGTGTAAGAAACTTCAAAAATGGAAGAAACTTCGACGGCGACGACGACGAGAATATATCCTTCGTTATCACAATTGAAAATAACTGAATTGAATAAAGAAAAACACAAAGATAGAGTACGTTATATGAAAGATAAGGAATCTCGATTATTATTAAGATTAGAGCATTATAATAAATTAAGAAAGAGATGGTCTAAAGTTAAGAATGTAACACAAGCTCTTTCAATTCCTGTTATTGCTACTGCTTTGCACTCTGATGAACCTCCCAACTGTAGGGAACAGCTGCTTCCCGCATTCATGAAACAATGCAGTTGCTTCTCGCATTGATGAAACAATACAGTTGCTTCTCGCATTGATGAAACAATACAGTTGCTTCTCGCATTCATGAAACATTGCATTTCAGAACAAACAGAAAAGACAGAATATATTGCAGCATGTAGGAAGTAAGACTTCATTTTACAATTTCATTAATCATAACTAGTGACTGTTTTCTTTCTTCATTACAAAATGCCAAAACGTAGTGCCGCGGAAGCTTTTTCGTTTTACATGCCGATTTTACTAAACTTAATTAAAGAAGAGCACAAGGAAACTGCGAAGAAATATTTTGAAGAGTGGAAGGTGGAAATTCAATCGAGAAAGAAGAACAAAATTGTGGACTCTCAAAAACAAGTGGAGGATATTACAGTAAAAATAGAACAGTATCTCACCACTACTACAATTCCTCAGTTCAATGTTACAAAGGAACATTTAATTATCATCGAGGATAGTGCTATTATGATTTCAAAACTGATTGCAAGTGATAAAGTACACCATGGGTCGTTGCTGAGAAGTGCTGCCTATTAAGATTATGGGTTTAAAAGAATTCTGGAATTGAGTGACAATAAAAAAAGTGGCAAACTTGTGGCAAACTTGGAACTATTCAGAATTTCCTATAACGTAAGTTATTGTTATTTCTTGATGAACTTATCGGATCTAATTCTACCACACGTATTATTTTTAAATTCATCAATGCCCATTAGTTTTGTTAGAAAACATTTTGAAGAAATCAAAATTTATATAGAAAAATTAAATCAACCGACAACTATAGAAGAAATGAGGTTTGGTTCCCAAGATGAGCTTTAACTGTGTTGTTTCACTTTTTAAGATATGTGCAATGTACATACATTATATATGAAGACTTTTTTATAAGTAGTATCGCAATTTGGAATATTTTGAAATGTACTTGAATTTTCTTTTGTTCTCGAGACTACTGCCAGTAGACTGAAACTGTACAATTGCGTGATCAGATTGATTGTTGTCTAATTCCGCTATGTATTATTACATTTGATGCAAAATACACTGCCGCTGTTTTAATTTTTCTGTACAAGAAGTAGACATTATTGCAGTTATTAGAATTTCTTTCCTTTAAAATGAATGGTGAAAACCCGACTGGTACACAATGTCACATAAGTGGACTATGTCCCAGAGTCTTTGGTTTGACCGAGTTCTCAAAATTATATGGGAAGCAAACATCTACGAATTTTGATCTAAAGAAAATTGCTAATCAATTGGAAATAAAGAATTTTCAAGTATTGATGAGGGATGAATTACGTTCGATAAAAGAAAAGCCAACTGTAAATTTCGTAACAAATCTTCACACATCAGATCAAAAAGGAATACCTTGGTCAGCGAGGCAAAGAAATAAAAACGGTTCTAATTTTTATTTTGATCGCCCGGAGGCTGAGAACTATTGGTTCGACTCATACAGACTTCCCCTTACAAATGAAGTAAAAGAAATACTGGGAAATGGAATTTATAATATATTTCAAATTCAAAAACCAGGAACAACTTATTGAGGTCAGCTATGTCTTTACGTTTTATACAAATTGCAAAAAGGTATACCATTTCTTGATATTATGTTAGATTTGAATAATGGAATTGAATAAGGTAATTTCATTCCCGAAACGTTAGTTCCAATGGCCAAAAATCAGTCTTTTGTAATTCATTTTAATAGAATCTACCTGTGATTTCCTCGGATAATAGTAATCGGATCAGTTTGGTTTATTTTACATACTACAAGTATTTCCTGAGTCCAATAACCAACAAAGCCTTTTTCAAATTTATTTTTAGATTTGAATATTCTCACTCGATCTCCAATCTTAAATTTCGATTTACGCTTTTGTAAATTAACATTATTCTCATTCGAATAATTATTTTTAAATATATTCTTTTTTTTTAAATCTGGATCGTTAGAAGCATTATTTGGAGTTTCTTCAATACTTGAATGAATCTTATTGTTATGGTATTCTACAATTCATGGTAATATTTTTGACCATTTATGATTTCCTTGTTGAGTAAATTTCTTAAATAAGTTACTTTTTAACGTTCTATTAAATCTCTCTATTACAACAGCTTTTCCAGCATTTTCAGTGGAATAAACAGTTTCAAATAATGGCGTAACATTTGTGTTATAAAACTCAGATCCTTCATCAACAAACAATTTTTTTGACTTTCTATTACTTTCCATGAATATTTCTTCAAACGCATATTTAACTCATAAAACAGTTTCATTTTTAATGGCTTCACCCAAGCGTATCTAGTCTACAAATCAATGACGGTTAATCCGTATTAATAATCTTTTTCATTAGGCATATGAATAAGATCAGCACTCCAGATATCATCTTCATTAAATACTTTACCTTCAATAGATATTTCGGCTTTCAATATTGCTTGTGGATTTCGGACACGTAGCGTCCTAGGTCATTCGACATTACGGAGGCGTAGGTTTCAGTGTTATGAGTTTTGTCTAAACCCTGACCGAACAATATTTTAGCTTGTAAAGCTTTCTTAACGAACATTCTTTCAATTTTTTCTCTAAATGTAGGATTTTGAAAATTATCTAATTCTTCTATCATTTTCCTATCAGCTTCATGACGAGATTTAAGATCATGATTTCGATAAGCTAAATCGTGTCTATAAGCTGCTTCATCAACTCTGTTTATTGGTTCTTCACCTGGTTTTGGATTATTATTCTCATCTAGTCTTATATCTAATCGAGTTCCTGGACCGATATATGAATGACCAGGAAGATGTTTTTCTTTTGAATATTTACTCCAAATAAATCCTGGAAAGTTTTCTAATGTTTTTTGTATGTCACCTCCGGTGTGCAGTCAATTAATTAAATTTTCGGAATTTGTAAAACTTGTAGAACTTGTAGAATTTGTAGAACTTGTGAAATTCATTTTTAAAGATAAAAAAATATTTATAACATTATAACAATATATTTATCACAAATATTTGCCAACGAATAGGACCAAAGGTCCTGAGGTTATTACCTAATCATACTAGGACTTAGATAGATTCCTGAACCATCTTTAGTTTCTTTTATTTCTATTAAATTATCAACATTATGTAGAATGTTTTTGAGAACTCGTTTTCCTTCATCAACTAAATTTAATTTACTAATCAAAATTATCTACTACTCCTTGCCCCCTATCAACTTTCTCCAACTCTCTATTATGACGTTTTTGTTCCTCTAATCCTGCTTCCTCTGATTTCCTTTTATTCACTGCCTGAACAATACCAGCTGTCCCACCTGCAACACTTCCTGCTGCTGCTATACCTCCTATTATTAGAGGAATTAATGGGAGAATTCCACCATCCTTTTCTTCTTGTAATTTAAGATTGTCTATCATTGTTTTACTTATGTAATATTTCTTTTTGTTAATCGTAATAGTTTTAGGTGTATTTTTGTCAACAATGTTACGTAGTTTTAATTCAACAGTTTTATTATTATTATTACTTTTCGCTGGCGACATTTTTAATAAAAATTTTAAGTTAAGAATTTTTGATAATAAAAATTTAATCTATTCTAGTTATGAAAAATTTTAAGTTAAGAACAAATTGTAAGTTACCGAAAATTTTAATTAAACGATCGACGAAGTCTTGGGTTTTAACCAATCCTAGCCATCTTTCCATCAAGAATTTCAATAGAATATTTTACATCTTCTAGCAATAAACCATAAGCCATCAATGATGTTGTGGAATCTTTCTTTTCAATATTAATTGTTACATCACAACCAGTCAGACATATCGTTCGATAATCCGTTCATCAGGAAAAGGAAAAAAGTACCGGCCAATCGTTCGCTCAAATGATTATGGGCAATGGTCGGTACTACCCAGGAATTCACTGCCATTGTAAAATATGTTGGAAATACATGAACCCTCCATTGACGTATCACCTATCCGTTCATTGAATGAGGAAATGGCCGAGTTCACACGAAGATCCGAAGATCCCTCCATATATCGAGGATTTCATTTGTGGTGGACGCAGCTGAGATTCTCCTCCTTTGTGTGCGCAACAAAAAGCCGTTAGATTGTAGATTCCCATCTAAAATTCCACATCCTAACAGTCTGTGTGCAAGTGCGTCTGTGTAGCTCTTTCTCTTTACCCATCGTGGGAGCTGCAGTAGATCTTCGCTTCATTTAAAGGTGGATTGTTTTTTTGATTATCATGATTGTCAATGGTTTGTCTATACATTTGCAAAGTACTAGAATATAAATTTACTAAAACTAGATTTAAAATTATCTTATTAAGATAAAAATTTCAAAGCATCAATGAAAAAATGAATATTTTCTATGTTCCTTTCTAATTCTTCTTGACTTACACTGTATATCAAGTCGCTTCTGCCTTCCAAATTTTCCCAAACGACAGCCAATTATATTGTTATTCTGCCAAGATTGCGCTGTCCATCCCCACTTCTTCTGGAAATCTCCGCTCAGTCCTGATGATTCTTCCTTGACATTGTCGCTGTTCCACAGCTGTCCATATCCCTGCAACTGCTGAGATGTCGGCGGAGATCCCCTGTGGTAGATGCAGGTGACAGTGACCCGTTCTCCTGCCTTGGGCTGTCGTGGATGAACACGAATACTTCTGACCGTCGGAGAACTCTTCACGTACAAAGTGTCTGTGACGTTCACTTGTCTGCTGATTGACGCAAAATTGTTCTCATCTTTCATCTGGAAATGTTCATTTATCGGTATTCACATAAAGCATGCACAGGCCAGGAAAGTTGATATCGAGAACGAGAAATTGCTATTCATGAAATTGGTAATTTTCCATCTTATAGGTCATCAATTAAATTTCTATTTTCCCATTTTCGTGTAATACATGCATTTTTTATATATTCACCTGTAAATCACCGTTACTTCCAACTTTCGGAGATGATAAACATCGTTATAGAAGCGACATGTGCAGCATTACTACATTATTACATATTATATAAAATTATACATTACATTGTTATTACATTATCTTCACGTAACTCACATATTAACAATATGCAAAATTCCATTAGCAATAAGGCTTCAATGCTTTTCGTGGACAGGGAAGCGCACGGTATCGGCGGTCACAATTGTGACTAAATATTTATTCAGTGATATAATTGCTCAGATATTTGCGCAGATTTGGTATCATCATCTTGAAGGCAGCATGCAGTAATCGAGTTATGTTTTTATGGTTTATGGTTCTTACAAACCATGGAACAGACAACAAAAACAAACATATCAAGCATTCGGTTGGACATTATATACACGGTTGAACACGAATATTTGTGACCGTCGGCGAACTCAGCACATGCTAAGTGTCTGAGACGTCCAAATTGCTGCTTGCTGACGCAAATTTGGTCTCGTCTTTCATCCGGAAAATATTAATTTCTTGAAATATTGTTGCAACGAAGCTGCGCAAAGGAAGAAAGGACAATAACTTTCGTTGTCAATATAAATCTGTGTTATGCACCAACGTTTAGGATTATAACAAATACATCGTCATCTGACGCAGTGTAAATTAGTATACATACAAATTGCGACGTGGTACCACAACACTCCCACCACAACAGAGAAAATTTCTGAAGTGACTCGTTCAAATCAAGAAAATAGTATTTACAACTATTTTGTTATCGAACACTCATTTCAATGTATTGGTAGATGAAGCTGCAAAGCTGGGCCACTTCTTGTTTTCTCGTCTTTTATCTGGAAAATTCTAATTCCTTGAAATATTGTAGAAGCGATGCAGCCCAGTTGAAAAAAGGATAACAACTTCTGTTGCCAGCAGAACTCTGTGTTGTACATTAACCTTTTGAATTTGCAAATACATCTTCATTTGATGCAATTTAAATTAGCACATACCAGCGACGAGGAGGTACTAAAACACTCCTGCCACAGCAAAGAAAAATTCTGAAAAGACTCGATCAAATAAAAAATATGATTGTTGAAGAGGCCTTGGTTATTCATATTCTTTGTCAGTTTTTGTTGGGAAACCAAGTACACATGATGGTAAACTTTTCTTATACTTTATTAATTTCAGCCTCCTCTTGGGCCATCATCAGAAGCAGAGAATTTATACGTGTACGTTGGACATTATTCAAAAATCAAATTACATTATTTCTATGATTCTTGAGTGGACTGAATGCAGGTACTAACCTACCTAGAGAGATAAACAATATTAAACATCATGGAATGTCTGCATATCTACAAAAATAGGGCATAGTGGTTGAGTGACTTCAGTTACAAAGGGAAAAGTACTAAGAAATTAGTAAAACTTACACATAAAGAAATTCAGAGAAGACATCTTGGTCGTCTTTATTGTTGATTTTTGGTTTCATTTTCTTGATGCAAAGTGCCTCTCGTAATCTGAGGTTGCAGCTGCCTTTGTCGGATGCAAGAATTTTGACTGAATTGGAAGAACGCAGATGTTTGAAGACAGAGCTGGAGTTGTTGGTCAAGTGGTCTTTCATTCTTGTGTGAATAAATCTGATCGTGATTCCAATGTAAATATCCTTGTTGACACAGTACGTTATTTGGTAAATTACCTTCTTTCGTAAGCACAAACCGGTATATTTTGGATGCAACTACTTGGAGGACAATCAATGTGTCTGTTGGATTTGTTGAATGCTGACGAATTGTAGTGTCTTTTCTTACCAAGCAAACATCGACCGAGCGAAGGAACAAGGCCTGGATCTACCCTCTTGGTGACTACTGGTGAAGACCACGGCCTCAACGCCTCATAGGCAAGAGATATAGGCAGGTAGGCGGACTAGTGTACACCAATACATTAGTGATAATCCATTTTCGAAACAATACATGGATATTCCAGCTTCTCCTTCGTTTTCTTCCAACCGTCCGCCAATTTCTTTGTCCTGATCCTGCTATCTCCCCTGATAATGGGCTTATCCAATTTGTCATTTTGAGGTGATCTTTTTCCCAGCTTTAAGTGTTTTGGAAGAACTCAGTTGTCTTCAATAATCACAATAGTAGTAAGTAAAACTCCACTTCTGGATAGCGCAAGATGGCCGCCGTCGCTGACGTCCCCCCCCCTCTGGAACGGCAGGGTCTCGTGGTCGGCCGCCGTGGTGCTTCGCGTCTGAGTCCCCCCCCCTCTGCAACGGCAGAGTGTCGTGGTGGACTTGGGCGACCGCCAGGATTAGTCTTGAGGCTATAGTGTGTGATGTTTTTCGTGCAATCTGCTGAATGTTGGGTTGTAAAATGGGCTGTTTCGAGTGGAAGGAGTGGTCGGATGTGAAAACGGAGGTCAGATTCGGATTCAGCGTGAAATTCTGCATCGGTATGGTGAGTTTCAAGTCAATCGGAGAGAAAAAGTTTCGCTGACGCCCCCCCCCCTCGGGAGAGCTGGCTTCGATCTTGGCTTCCAGTGGACGGATTTAGTCGTGCCATAGCTCGTTTAAAAGCTAAGAGTGAGACAAATTCACTGAAAGAATCGGCTTGTTCCTATCTGTCTTCGTTTAGATGTGAGACGCCATTTAAGATTTTAGGTCGGAGCTCACCTGAAAAAATCCTAAGTGTCAGAGTGGCTTTGTATGGGCAAAATTTTGAAAATTTTCCAAAGTGTGGCATTTCGACCTGGGACCTTTACCAAAACATTTTTCATCAAATTTCGCTGACCTCCCCCCCCCCCGACAGCAATCTTCTAACTTTGGTTCTAGTGGACGGATTTTGTCTTACAGCTACTCGTTTGAAAGAGGAGAAAAAACTGCTGGACGACATTTTTTGCCGCGAGTCAATCGGATCATCAGTTTCAACAAGGTGCACTAGAATACATGACTCGAACAGCTACAATTTTCAGGAGAACCATTTTCGAAGGATATACAGTATACTACGAAGACCCCTCTACCTGCCACCAATGCAAAATCAGCATGAAATAATTGAACGATTGACGATTTCAGCGCGATATAAAGACTGCATATCGAATAATCCACATGCAGGCCTATGGATGATTTTACTTAACTGTTTCAAAGACAACTTTCTTCATTTCGTTCAAAAATTTTACATTCAAATTTATAATGCATTATTCTCGTGCAGCTTTTTCTAATAATCGTGCCATGACCTCCCACGGTGCAAGATCCCGTCTTTATTGTGAAGAATTTTCATGAAACCACTAGGAAATTGCTGTTCAGCTGTTCGACGTTTGGTAGACTGCTTCAGCAGAGCGGTCAGGTCATAGCAAATATCTTCATGCAAAATCCATGCTCATCGCAGTCTAAATGCTTGGACAGACATTTCTGTAAGCCATTTTCTTTGGGAGAGCCATTATTCTTTCGAGAAATCGAGAATGTGTGGTAAAATCTTCCTTTCTATGCTATATGAAATATACCGAATGTCATGCAGGATGGAATACCAGCGCACTACTACAGACCCATCGTTAATTATTTAAACAGCAATTTTCCTAAATCTTGGATTGACCGTCATGGGAGCCTTTGGAATGGCTTCCAATACCACCAGATTCAATGCCCTGTGACTTTTTTCTTTTGGGGACGCTTAAGAAATGGTGAATTGGAGTCATCCTATGCATTTGGATGAACTGGAAAACAAACCTTTGCACCGCTTTCTGCAGATCGACGAGCGATTGCGTAGAGATATGTTCTTGCGCTGTTGACTGAAGAATTAGATTGAGTTCAGGCAAATGGTCAGCCAGTCGAAAATAAATGTTATGGTTGTACTCGTGTTCCGAATCATCCGAAATAAAGACATTTACAATTAATGAAATACATGCAGTTCAAATCTCATTCTGTAGAATCCGTTTCCAAAATTTGAAATTTGCAAACACCAATGCAAATTGCTAATTCGTGTTTGCACTTCATGAACGAAGGTGAGCTGCCGGATTTCCAAGCACATCCACCTCCCGATGGTCTGTGGAGTGAGTTGCTGATTTAATCCACTGATGGAGGCTAAAAAGTCAAAAACGCTTGCAGTTCAGCCTGAAGAAACGTCATCAGTACTTGTAGCTCCGACAATGATTCAAATCAAACCTTGCTCTCATCTCTTGTACTTCAAACATAATAAAAAATACATCTAAGAACAACTTTTGAATTTCAAACAAGATTATGACAGCTACTTGATAAAGGTTGAGCCGCCATGGCATAAGTAAACGCAAAATTAACACGAAAAGAGATCCTTATCTCTTCTGCGGTTGTTTGCGAGATTTCAATTTTACTTCGCCGAAATTCAGCCGCTTTTGCAACAAGTGATCGCACAAAATATTCTTCCGTCACTCCCATGAGTTCCCGAAACTTTTTAGTAGATTTTTCTTTCATATTTTTCTGGCAGACGCTTCTTGAAAGTCACGTTTTGGAGAGCATCAAAGCGATCAGAACTCAATTCATACTGGACTCCATAATCACGCATTACAACTTTTTCGTAAAGCCTTCCCACCTAAATTTATTTCCTATTTCAAGACCTTGATTACTTGCGTTTCGTCCAGTTTCTTAGGATTGACAAAAGGATCGCTGACTTCCTTGTAGAAGAATCTTCTGCTCCAGAGTCAAGCGGATTTATAGAAAGATCTGCTTTGAATTTGATCACCTTTAAAAATTGCAGGATCTTTAAGGTTCCCTAACAATCTACATCACCCCATTCACAATTTTGAAGAGCCCTACGTCTTCTAAAAAGGCCCCACATCCTCTTATCTTTAAGGGTGCCGGTCTCAATCCTATAGGCCCTCTACAATCTCAAGTGGGCTATTCACATCTAAAAAGAGCTCTTCAAAAAACTAAAACAGTTGCCGTTCACAATCTCAAAGGGCTGCTTCACAAAATTTTGTGGGTCTCTTCAAAATCTAAATATGACCCCTTCACGATCTTAAAGGGTCCCGTTCACATTCTCAATAGGACCTGTTCACAATCTTAAAGGGCCCATTCGCAATATCAAAAGGGGCCCTTCAAAATCGAAAGTAGTTCAAAACCCAAATTATTTTTTCCTTGGCTAAACATTTTCTCACTACTTAGTTTCTCACTACCGGAAATCCGGTTAAAACCGGAAGAGTGGCGGCCCTGATAAAGTGCTAAGAATGAAAACAAGCCGAAAACTAATCATGATCTGGATTCAGTCAACGACCACATGCTTTCTTGGATCCAATGGAGCAAATGCTGATTGCTTAAAATCTTTTGAGTTATTTATCGACAATAATAAAGGTGATTGTGAGTATTTCCAAAACTGTTTGTACAACGTTTTCAATAAGAACGGCAAACATTTTTGAAATCGGCGACGATTTCATATCATCATTCTACGCTTTACAACACGACATATTCTGCCGTGTCAGGTATCCTTTCTCTGCTTTCATATCTGGAGAAAAGTCCTAGTTTCATGTTGTTTGAGTTGATATTTTCCTCAGACAGGTTAACTTAGCCATCAAATGGTCTCCTAAACAAAATCATTGTTCCTCACCGTTCTTATAGCACAGAAAATTTCCCCTGCAAATGATGGAATTGCTTTGAAACGAAGTCTCAGTCTTGTTGGATTCTTTCTCTCAAGAGTAGTCTGAACACTCGACGCCACAGGATTTACCCTTCCATATTCATAAGCTGCCGTGTCAGCAGCCTTCCATGTAAAATTCATCCGAGGTCTTCCGAACAGCACTTGGATACTTTCCAATTGATCTCCTGCTGCCAGTCCGCATGAGACAGTCATTGAGGTTCCTTCCTTAACGGTATTCTTCGGAGATATATCAAGAGCAGGTGTGAGAGATGATGTTGTGTCCACAGCGTCTGCAATTCAAGAAATTACATCAACCAAAACTTATTCATACAAGATGATCGACTTGCTTATATTTATCAAGTATCAAAGGAAAATTATGTACACTCATGTTGCTAATAACTTTTCAATCAAGGTTTTGAATATCAAAAGATGATTGTCGAGAAATGGGGAAGGGCAAAAACACGTGAGCGGCAGATTTATTATCACTTTCAATGAGATTTGGCTTCATGCAGAAATTCAAGAAAGTTCCATCAACCTACAATCAGCTTGTGTTAATTCAGAAATGTAACGCTGACGATCACTTTAATCTGCTGTTAACTAATTCACTGTTAACTTGATACTGCAATCAACTTTGATTGTGAAGCACCGGTGGCTTTCTGATTTTTGAAGAAACATTATCACCAGGTTTGTCAGGCAGATTGATTGAATCAAGTGCAGTTCAGAAGAAGATTAGTAAAAAACAGACTATATTTCACTATTCTCATTCGTGTATAAAGAGACTAACGTTGCACGTGCAGTCTAACCGAACCACGCTTAGAGAGCAATGGCGAAGGAAATATATCTACACACCTTTTACCTATATACCTATACATACGGCAAAGAAACTGTTGGATTTGTTTATTTGATCATTTATCATATTCATCACGCCTGCCAGGAAAGAATCGCGCACGAGCAGTCATAATACACACTACTACATTGTCTTCTTAAAAAAACATTATATTAAAGAGTAGAACGGCCGAGAGGAGCTGCCGAGGAGTGAATAATGCGGCCTTTTCAAAGGCCCTGGCAAAGCTTCGGCAGATGACTCTACCCAGTAACGAGAAGCAGTAGAAAGTGCTAAAGATGTTTCATCTGGAAGGTGGTGTCAACAGTTCGCCAATTTCATCACCACAGCAGCACGCTGCAGGCAAGGCGGAAGCAGACTACTCAACAGAAAACTCTACGCCGTCTGGTCAGACCAAACGACAGTGTGGACAGGCAACGTAGGCTGCTGATCCAAAAGGGCCATCCTGCCATCCTCCTGAGCCATTCTTGCCGGCGCAGTTGGCAATTTTATAAGCGGCAAAACTATGCGGCCATGTTCACCGAGGCGGTCCACCACAAGTCGTGTTTCATCATCTTCATTACGAGAAACCTCTTCCCCGCCGGGAAAGAATCACACACGCGCAGTCTGAACACCCACTACTACATCCTCTTCAAGAGCAAAACACATAACGCAGCTATAGCGATCCCCCCAATTGTGTCATTGAAAAAGACTTCAAGAAATTCAAGAAATTACATCAACCAAAACTTATTCATACAAGATGATCGACTTGCTTATATTTATCAAGTATCAAAGGAAAATTATGTACACTCATGTTGCTAATAACTTTTCAATCAAGGTTTTGAATATCAAAAGATGATAATTCTCGAGAAATGGGGAAGGGCAAAAACACGTGAGCGGCAGATTTGTTATCACTTTCAATGAGATTTGGCTTCACGCAGAAATTCAAGAAATTACATCAACCTACAATCACCTTGTGTTAATTCAGAAATGTAACGCTGACGATCACTTTAATCTGCTGTTAACTAATTCACTGTTAATTTGATACTGCAATCAACCCTGTCTGGTGCTACTGCATCTTCCGGCCTGCTCTCCAACAAGAATTGCAACAGCGCGGAGTGGTCATCAAAAGTGGACCTCATCCACATCAGCGAAGTCCAGTCCTACGACTTGGTGGTGCTGGACGATCTGCTGGATGAGATGCGCGTCTCGGCTGATGTCACCGCCATGTTCACCGAGGCGGTCCACCACAAGCCGTGTTTCATCATCTTCATTACGAGAAACCTCTTCCCCGCCGGGAAAGAATCACGCATGCGCAGTCTGAACACCCACTACTACATCCTCTTCAAGAGCAAAACACATAACGCGGCTATAGCGATCCCGCCAATTGTGTCATTGAAAAAGACTGGTGGAAGAATTTTCGTTGAAAAAACTTGAACTCGTTTTCTTGAGAAGAAAGTTGTCCAAGCAGCAACCCTTTCAGGATGCGCTGGTAAAGAAACAGTTGCATGTGGATTAGAAGAGGTCCAAACAACACAGTTTCAAGCGGAAACGCAGCCATCCAAATAAGAAGTGAGCTTCACCAGTTCTTCACATACAGTCGAGGAAATCTGAATCGCGTGTCTATTTCTCAATAAAAATGTTCTCGAATTCCAGGCGCATTTCATAATCAGTTTGAATTCGTGAACTCGTTGAATGTGGATGGAGATTCAATCGGCACCAAAATCCTCTTACTGTTGAACAAAGATCGGCAATGATAAAATGATATCACTTTATTCTGAGGAAATATGCTTTTTTCCATTATATTTGTTCATACTTTGGATACTGTTGGCCTAACCAACTGCATATTGTAGGCATATTTGTAATTCGAGTGCATAAAGCTTGATACTTATGGGTTATCCCCCCACGTTTTCAAATTAGTCTGAAATCTGTAGAAATGAATCAATCGTCACAAAACTTCAGAGACACGTATTTGAGTGTATTTTCTGACCACATACAAAACTTCATGCAGATCGGACAAGCACGTCTTGCATTAGAGACGATAGCGTGAAGTGTAGCGATGTCAGCAGCCTGATCTGACTTCGTCTGTTCGACGCATCATCGCTACTCGCCGTGTGAGCATTGTTCTCTCTCCCTCTTCGTCTCATCCGCTGCCATTTGAAATCTTCCCACGACCGCTACCTTGCCACATCTTTCTCAAGTTAAAAATGCTAGTGTGAGGCATGTGGCCTGGTCATCATCACTTCCCGAGTTGTGGGAAACCTCAAGTGCTTTCTGCTCAGACGATGAGGTCAGGCGAAGTTAGATCAAGCTGCTGACATCGCTGCACTTCACGTTACCGTTACTAAATCAAAAAGCACTTATCCGATTTGCATGAATTTTTGCATGTGAGGAGAAAATGCACTCAAATACGTGCCTCTAACGTTTTGAACTTTTAGAAAAATTTGGAAACGTGGGGAAGATAACCAATAAGTAGCTAAAGCTTAAATCAAAACTTGCGATGTTTAATGTAAAGGCCATTGGATTTCAATTTTCTTGTTTTTTACCGCTATTTCTTGACATAATGAATCTTGAAAGATGACTTGAGGTCGACGAATCTCAGAATAGTACAGGCATCAAGTTGTTGGTCATCAATCGGACTTCCTCAGCTACGACAATGCTGAATGGACACGACATATATTCATCCGCTCCTTTTGTTGTTCCCCAAAACACTTCTTCCCCCAACAATTTCATCAAGAATCGAAGTTCGTGAATTTACACTTCCCCAATGCAGCTGCCGCAATATTAGCGAACTTTGAAGTGAATAGAAATTGACCTGATTTCACTCCACAAATTCAAGAATTTGTATTTCCTTGTCCTTGCGTCTATCAAATAGAGCTGGATTTGGACTACTTGCACCAAATAAGCTGCGACATATTCTTATCATTATATTGTGAAGTGATAACAGGCAATTGACAAACACAGCAAGCGACAGACGTGTTTAATTTGAAGGAGCATACTTTTGAACCAAACGCTTTTTACTTTGATGACACTGAAAATGTACATTACTTTAAATCATTTCGGATTTCGAATTTTATAAAAAAGATTCGGAAATCCGATTCGGACGAAAAAAATTCGAACATTCATCCCAATCCTACTGAAGAACTCACCTGAAGGATCGATGACGTCGTATGTGATGGAGAATCCTGTACTCTCATCCCGGTTATCACTTGTGAACCGAAGTTTCATTCTCTGTCCACTGGAGTAAATATTAAAAGGTTTCAGATCTCCACAAAGTTTCCTCTTCCTTCCACTGCCATCAGTTCTATCGTAAACAACAAGTTTGTCTCCTCGACAGTCCTCCAGTGAAAAATGAGAGAAATGAAGACGAACTCTCTTTGATTTCCTTCCTTCAATGATCCATTCACAGCTTTGATATCTTTGGTATTTATTTCTTCCGTTAAAGTCTTTGTGACTGGTGATGATGCCATTCCGTCCTTTCAACACAGGCGGTCCTCCACACCATGACGAAGCTGCAAGACAACGACAGCAAGTTGAGATGTTGAATAGATTTCGGAGGATGAACTGCTGATGATATAATGTGCTGTGAAATTATTGAAACTTACAATTGACACTGACACATTGTCGCATTATCTTTTTATCCAAACTGAACATAAAATCTACAAACAACACATTTTTAAGTCGATCCTTCATCTAAGGAAATGCTCATTGGACAGTCAATGGGAAAGTGCTTTGTTTGGTTAATACATTCAGTGAGGCAAGTCAAGCTTAATTCTGTGTTTAGGAAGAACCAGGCAGAGTTGTTCCAAAGAGACTAAATTCCACCAAAATTTGTTGCAAGAATGGCCGATATATCGATTTCCAGTAAGTTTCGTTGGAATGCAGTTGCTATTAGTTGACAGAGCTGCTATATGATGCAACATTTTTAAACATGATGTGATATGAATATAAATGATGAAGTTTCTTCCCACGAATAATATGATTATACTGATAAAGCTGTCATAGTTTCTGTCCATTTCTACAAAACAATAAAGTGACTGCTGTTCTGATTCATCCACAAAGGCAATATGGAAGAAAATAAGTAAGAGCGCAAATAATTAATAATTAACTGACAGGAATAGGACAATTAAAATGATATTCAAATTGACAGTTAACATCAATAAGAGAACAATTCATAACTAAGATAAAGATATTTGAGCATTTTTAAGACAAACACGAAGGAGTGCAAATGCAATCATGAATGTGGTCATAACTACAGTTATCATCATATTTCCATGTGAATTTGAGTTAAATAAATAAACTGTGAATTTGAGACACGCAGTTACTAGAGGCATATCAAGTGAATTTTCTCTGGAATTTGTTGAATAATATTTTAGCATTTCGTCTACCTGTAGTACTGCTAACAAATGTGGCTTTTTGCAAACACAATGTAAATAGAACAATTAAATACTGAAATGCATCGTTATTTGCAAAATTGGGCACGGACCTGAATAACTACCTTGTCATCCAATATCAGGAGTCATCAGCAGGCCTAGCTTCTCTCAACATCGACACAACTCCCTATTTATAGTTGAAGCCAAATACAATATAGTTGTGTATCCCAACTTTTCTGCGGGTATAACCAAACACTTTGGGGATGACTGCATATCAAATACATAATCGAGTTGATGTTTAGGAATGTGACCTAGGCCTGGTGATGAATTGAAATGACAGGTATTCACGCCGGTTTTCATTTTTAAATGAGGATGCAATTCAATATTTATCACAAATTGCAATAATTGTAGACCGACGCTACCTTTGTGACAGAAATTCGTGTCAATTCAATAAGTGAGGCAGTCGAATGGCAGACTGTCAGATTTCCTCGCAACAAAGTGACTGACGGTCGAAGTCCCCAATATTCGCAGAATAGCAAGCTGTAGGGTTGACTTAAAGGTGTACTCCGCAGGTATATTTCTGTTTTCATTTTATTGTATTTAATCGAAGGTCTGACTCTAACTACTTGAATCAGTCCATTCAAAGACACCAAACCGCATCGTCAGTGCGTAAAAACGATGCGAAAGTTCCTGATGACGTCATTGGTGATCATCCCAATGAGAGTGCATTAACAATAAGCTTCCTACGACCGCTACGAGTCGCTGCCTAAAGCTGCTATGTGAAGAACCGGTAGTCACCGCCGAGAGTCACGTCGAATGACCTCTCTTCCAACATACACACGATTGAGGTCATGTTCAAAATCATCCGGAGTGCACCTTTAAAACTTGCATTGATTTTGCCTGTCTTGGTTAAGATGCTGCTCGATGGACCTCTAACTTCGCTTCAAAGATGTTGGTGTCTCTATCCTCTTTGAATATTGAATTTCTGCAAATCCGATGTATTGACATTGACAACTTCTACTTACCATATTTTCTCGAATACAACCCTTCGGCACTTTATATGATTTTTTGCAATTTAAGTGCGGTCTCTATTAGAAGGTGGTTTTTGTGAATAAATGTTCGAGTTTGTGATTTAACTCCATATTTTTCAGTGATTGAATATCGACATTGTGTACATTGATAATGAAGTGAAAAACGGACGGGAAGAAATGTAAGAGAAAAATAATTGTGACAGTGACGGCGACCTCGAGACGAAAGATTTGCAAGACGAAGAACCAAAAGCTTATGTTGAGTGACGATGCATTGACCACTTTGCTTTATAGATTGTTTTATGTCGATTTTGATATATGTCAGTTGTGTGATTGCCACTTCTATCATTTTGATAAGAAGTGTAAACCATGCTAGAGATATCAATTGATGTAGATTTCTTAAACAAGCAGGTTCAATGATTTTTGAAAGGAGTACCGAGGTCAACTAAGTAATAATGATCCATTTTATGATGATTATTTAGCAATCAAGATCTTATAGCTAAGCTAAACTGTTGAACAATAATAATTATTGACAACCATTGTCAGACAATATAAGACTTAGGCTATTTGTTGTCACACTTCAATGGAGGTAGCTTTGTAATAAAACTCGCATGAACCTCATCATAGATAAAATTCTACATTCCACTCCTTGTTTGGAAATAAGATTTCCGGTTTATGACAAAACCCTAATTGTCTTTCTCCATCTATTGTTCTCTTTGAATAGATATCACATTGAGGAACATGTCCAAGAATCCGCCTTTAACACATTGTTTTTCATCACGCGCTTCCTTTCGTCCATCGTCTTCAATGCGATATCCTGACAAACTGATATTCTCTAATCCTCTACAGACCCACATTTTAAATGTGTCCAGTCTCCTGATGTCAGCTTCCTCAACGCTCACATTGCTGATCCACAGAACAGCACACTGCGTATCAAGTCTTCATGTTTAATATTCAAATTATCATCCATCAAGCTACTCAATAATTCCCTTCTGTCACGAAAACCGATTTTGACAATGCTTTGATTTCTCTTTCACAATTTCCGTCAGACGCAAACATGCTTCCTAGATATCGGAGCTGGTAGGCCCCTACATCTCTTCTATCATCGTGTACTTGCCATCATGCTAGCAGACCCGCCTGCTCTGTGGAGCTGTACATTTTTTGTGTTACTTCGTGCTACTCCCAATTCCATATTCTTTTGTCTCGTTATTCCATTTTCTTGTCCGTCATTGTCCGCTATCTGTCATCCCATGACAATGACTTGTCCCCTGATCAGCAGTCTGACTCGTCTCCATGTGATCATGAATAAAATTTCTTCGCTGTCCAACACTTACACTTCCTGTTCCACGTGCATTTGAGCAATCCAACATCTCTCCCAACAATGCTCTGTTGTCATTTGTATATTTTCCTACCATTCTTGTACGTTTTCTTCATTCCATGTGCGATCTCATGCAATCATTCGTTCACAGTTTATAGTTCATCTTCAGCGAGAAATAGCTCATCGTGATAACACCGGTGCGTGTTTCCTTATAAAGATTTTTCGATATCAACATCGGAAATTTAGATGTACATTTCCACGGCAGCGACTCATCCGCACATAAATACAGGCAAGCATAAAACTGAGACTTTATTATTGAGATTGTAGCACGAACCACCGAAGAGGCCAATCTCCGTTTCAAAGAGGCTATCTTGATTCAACGCCTATAGACTTGAAATTAACAGCAGAGAAAAATTGGAAGAGCGTAAATATTTTTAACTGAATACTATTTCATCTCCTCATCTATATCAGCCTTTTATTTTGTCAGGTCAACATTATGTTACAATCTGTATCATGTAGCCGATCTATCTACTTCATGTCACTTCCTCCCAGGGAATTTTTTAGAGCATTTCGACTAGGTAATTACTCACTCGAGAGGGCATTTTTGGACTGTACGCTCAAGATGCATTTCTCTAAGATCACTGTCGCTGAAATTGATGTTAACTTTGATGAACTTTGTCCCACGCATCCCTGGGTGCGTCTCAAATAGCACTTGAGGATTTATGTTAAAGTAAAAACATAACCCGTAAACCCAACAGAGCCTAAGAATCTTTGCTTTTCTATTTTTGCACCATTTATATTTGTTGTACTAGTGTTCGTAGATAATTGTGACTGTCGACTTTATTGTTAACTACACACGGACTCAGCCAGCCGTTTCTCGCCAGTTGTGCCCATCTGCTTTATGATTGGCCAATTGGGATTGGTCAATCCCTTAACATATAGAGCTGTTCGGTAGTATTGGTGGGGTAATGATAATACTTGAAAGATATTTGGGAATCCCACGGATATTACAACGGTTGGCAGAAGTTGAAAGAGAATGTGAAAGATTAGGTAGCAAAGAGGCCATAACAATTTGCAAGTATGACAAGCTGGAAGGCATCAGCCAGTTATGGATTAAGATGCTGAAGAAATTGCGTAGAAGACTTACAGCGTGGTCACAGGCAAGACTGCATTTACTCTTGGCTGATGGACTATCTTAAAGTATTCGATTACATCCCGCAACTGTGGATAAAAGAAATTATGTTCGATATGTTTTAGGTGAATAAATACATACAAGCAGTAATCACAGCTTCGAAACTAACAAAAGCGAAGAAATTGGACCAATTCAAATCTAGACAGGAATACTCTAAGGGGCCATCCATAAAGGACGTCCGCAGGGGGGGGGCAGGGGGGTCAGTCAAATGCGGACAGTTGCGGACGGGGAGAAGGGGAGGGGGCAAGAAAAAGCGGACGTCCGCTTATTCACAAGTTAAATCACTTTTGACACCGGATGGTTAGCGTTTTAAGTTCATCTCTTCACTGTGAAGAATGACTAATGACTTGTTAATCTGCGATCCCACGAAACAGATGATGTTTCATTATTCTATTGTTCCACCTTGCCATCTCAACGGGGGCTTCACTCACACTTGGCCGGGCAATGAGACAATGTCGTCGATGGGTTTGTACATACAGATGAGATAAAGATGTTTACGTTTGACAGCATCTCATATTTTTGTTGACAAATTCTGATGAAAATTGATTAATGAAATTAAGATAAGTAATACACGTAAACCGATGGACTATAAAAGAAATTAGTACATCAAATCGTTGACTAGTTTATAAAATCGTATAGATCTATAAATGTGCTGTCATGTAGTATATAGTATTCAAACGGGAGTTTGGCTTTTCTGTTATTAAGCTTTATAGTATATGTTACTAGAGTGTAGATTGTGAAGGTGTTTAATCTGTCTTTTAAGAATGTAAAATTTAAAAATTTGAAGATTAAGCAAGAAAATCGGTTGAAATTATTCCGTGGCTGACGTAGGATCATCACAACAAATCTGACAGGCTCTGTTATAACATGTACGTCTATCAAGAAATAAGCTAATAAATTATGTAGGTTACAGACATATAGGCCTATGCACCAAAACGAAAAATAAGATGAAAACAAGGCTAAGATGCAACGAGACTAAATACCTAAGTGATAGTAACTCAGTTTCATAGCTAATACTGAAGGCTTATAAATGCGGACGTCCGGGGGGAGGGGGGATCCGAAAATCCGGACACCTGCGGACAGAGGGGGAGGGGGGGTCAAAAATAGTCAATTTTCTGCGGACGTCCTTTATGGATGGCCCCTAAGGAGATTCACTATCACCGTTGATCTTCTGCCAAGCCGTGAACCCACTCAGCGATATCCTAAATCTGATAAAAAAGGCAAAAAGTTGACATGTGGATATCAGGCATCAGATCAACTATCTCATCTGCATAGACGACCTGAAGCTATAAGGAAGAGCGGAAAATGAGATCAATTACCTATCAACGTAGTCAA
The DNA here is from genome assembly GCA_907163375.1 of Prostheceraeus crozeri. Classification (NCBI taxonomy): domain Eukaryota; kingdom Metazoa; phylum Platyhelminthes; order Polycladida; family Euryleptidae; genus Prostheceraeus; species Prostheceraeus crozeri. Next base: position 33,403 of record CAJQUW010002939.1, on the reverse strand, counting down.
GACTTTCAGCAATTACTTAAGCACGTAGTTTGGTACTCCTTATATGTTGTGGTTGGATAGTACACAAGGATGGATTCGAAACTGATGAAATTCGTATACAAGACGCAAGCAATGAAGGATATAAGTATGTGGGAATTCCTCAACAGCATATCAACGTCCATAACGAAACAAAGACAGGCAACAGCTGAATACTCGCACAAGAAGAGACTAAAGAAGATGTCGAAATCAAGGCTGCAGTCAAGGAACAAAATAGAAGCTATAAATACATCTGCTGTATACATGCGCATGGCACGAACTATTGACCTGTATGGGTAACAACAGGAAACCCTCGAAGACTGGAAAAATTAGGAGGTGGAAGATCGGTGTCAAAGGTGGCAAACAAGATACAACATGGTCAATATGCAAGACAGATGGAATAGATTACATCACAGAAGGCATGCTGCAGTTGGTTAAAAACTCAACATTGAAGAAGATGAAGTGGAAGATAAAAAGATTAGATAAACAGGAGCCGGTCCGCCCTCGGATTGCATTGTCATCAACAGTAATTTTACACATCATAAGTGTTGCACTATTTGCACGTGGTCTCTTGCACATTAGTAGGATCTTGACATGCATTTGCCGACAGCTGAGAAGCGCTTATATTAAATTCATGCTTCTGAATGTTTCTACAATTCACTGTCTGAAGCTTGTTGTTTCAAGCGACCAGCTATGAAACTGAAGTGGTACGTGACTTCTGAAATATAATTGACATTTTCTCAATTGCTCCAAACTTTTGAATTATAAATGAAGATATCTCAATTTGAAGTAACCGATTCTTTAACATAAACTACAAATCTGGAAGATAAATTACGAAAAAAAATATAAATCATCTTTTCTAAAATTCTGAAATATAAATGACTGAAAATGAATTATAAATGATAATTTCAGAAATATGAAGTGAATTTTCTTGATCAAAAAGAGACACTATCTGAAATATAAGTGTTGCATTTCCAAATATTAATAAACACACAGAAAAAAATCTCTGAAAGTGTTGATATCAAAAATATAAATACTTTAATCTGAAAAATAAATTTAGAATATTGAAATATGTCTGTTGAATTGTTGAATATAAATGTAGAGTTCTAGAATTAAAATGGAAAGGGTGCATATTCTAAAAAATACTCACGGCGCAGCGTCTGCGGCTGCCAAGGAATTGTTGTGCGTAAATTTTTCAAGTCTGAGAACATCTTTCTATTCATTATCAAGGCGAACTGGCGCTCTGCAACCTTTATGATTATTCGCCGCACGGCAAAGCCAGGATAAACAAACACAGCCTGTTGTGCAGTCCTTCAGCCTGTTCAGCCATTCTAGACATTTTAAGCTAGTTCGGGCCATTCCGAGCCGCCCCTTGTAGAGCGAAACGCAGCGTCTACAGCTGCCAAGGAAAATGCTTTTTCTGTCTTGACAAGCCTTTAAAGCGGTAGAAATCGATCAGCAATGATTTTTTGCTGACCATTTTCTTGTGGCTTCATTTATCTATGTGTTTACATAATAAACATACCACCGAGGTCGGTCGTATTGTTCAACGCTCTCCGTCAGCCATTTTTCAAAATCGTGTTTTCATCGGATTTAGTGCATCGATCGCGTATATTTTTATATGGTTCTGCTCCGCTACTCACTGGCCATCCATCGATAGGATCTATTGCTCATCGCGTCGCTTCGTTCGATTGCAATATCCCATTTTGTGCTCTTCCTCTTCTTATTGTGGAGTGGTATTCTGGGTGTTGTATCTGTTAAGCTGGCGTGATCGTCAAATAGTGTCAAGGTCAATTTCGTCCTTTGTCGATCTGAACTTACTTTAACTTGCGGTTGCAGGGACGCAGTTTGCGAGTGTGTGGTGGTCTCGTGGTTGCATACCGGATTGCTAGTTGCAAGGTTTGCGGTTCTATTCCCACTAAGGTGAACTTTTTTTTGTCGCGGAAATGTCACCGCCTCAGCGTCATCGATCACGAAGGCATAACAATGGTGTGAACAACTCTGAAAGTTCTATCGAATCTTCGAATTACATATCAGTGATGGACGTAAATCAATTGATACAAGACGTCAAACAAGAGATTATATCCTCTATTACAGCACAAATACAGGGAATCGACGACAGTATTCGACGGTTATGTAGCAGAATGGGTAAGGTTGAATCAGATGTTACCCGTTGTCAACAAGAAGAAGACAAATTAAAGCAAGAAGTTCTCCAGATAGCAACTGATTCGACTTATCTAGGCGGCCATGACGGTGAAAGTATGATGCAGGAAATGGAAATGAGGCACAGGAAACGGAAATTTGTTGTTATTTCGGGGCTATTTGAGGCACAGGATGGGGATATTGCTGCGAGGGAAAACCCCGATATTGAAAGTGTTAAGAAATTACTAAACGCTATCCGGGTTAATTCCAATGACATATCTGAAATCAGTCGTTTAGGTAAATTCACAGCGAATGATCCACGGTTGCTGAGGGTTAAATGTCCCACTCTGAAGAAACGAAATGAAATTCTGAAAAATTCAAAAACATTGCGTCAAAATTCTTTGTACAAAAATGTCTTTATAAATCCAGACTTGTCATTTGATCAGCAAAAGAGGAACAAGCATCTTCGGGATCAACTCAGGATTCTGAACAAAGATGGTAAACGAGCAGCTATCAAATATGGGAATTCGGTGGTGATCCTTGATGACTTACCCGATTCAATTACCAGAAAACAAAATTTTTGAGAAGGGTTTTTACCAGTACTACACCATATTCATATCCTAAGATTTGTTTGACAAACGTTTGTTCACTTCTTGGAAAATTTGATGAATTAGCTGCTATAGTTCTCACTACTTGCCCAGATGTAATTTGCATTACAGAATCCTGGCTATCTAGTGAAATTCTGAGGCAATTGGTCTTCCCAACTACTCATTATGTCGCAATGATAGCTTACACCGTAAAGGAGGTGGTGTTGCCATCTACGTTAATAACAATTTCAAGTATAGTACCATTACTTCATGTGTCTTCATCAATGAAATCGAGTTCCTTGTTATCAGACTGTGGAAATGTTGTATAATTCTCCTGTGTATTTATATCCCTCCAAACCTTTCACATCCTCTTCTTAATGACATTCGTGAAGGCATTGTAACTGAAATGGACCAACTGCTGTATGATAACCCTAATCACAATATTATAGTACTTGGGGATTTCAATCATTTTGACACTAATGCACTTTGCTCTGACCTTGATGTTGTAGACCTTATCAGTAGACCTACAAGAGGATCAAGCATTTTGGATCACATACTAATCTCCCGTGATTTAATTGAGTTCTACAAATTTGAAAACGTGATTTTCAATGCCCCAATCTCAAATTCAGATCACCTTGTTACATTAAGCCTGCAACTCCGGCTATGGCAAAAATGGAGGCAAAAGATAGTTATTATCGTATCCAAAGAATCTATGACTTTAGACAATCTAATCTAGATGCTCTTCGATGCTGTTTGTCTGAGATCGATTGGGAGAAATATATTGACTCTACGATGAATGTCAGTGACATGCACGATACTTTCTGCAATATCATACTCACTGTGATGGACTTCACCATTCCTCAGAGGTCGGTTCAAATGTCACCAAGGGATAAAGAGTGGTTATCACCCATTACTAAATCGTTAATCGACCAACGTTGGGAGGCATACAGGAAAGGTCAATGGGAAAATATAACAGTTTGAAGATAAAAGTCAAGCAAGAAATCTATAAATCTAAGCAAATATATATCAACAGAATGAAGCAAACCAGTCATGGTATATGGAAAACAGTAAAAGAAATAAGCGATAAGAACCGGAGTGGAAATTGGGATAATCGGTCGAGTGAAGATTACAGACCTTTGGAATTATCAGAAGACATTGCAAAGCTACTCAGAGACGAATATTTCGATGAGGAGTCTCACCGTCAAGATGAATTACTGACTGACGACGATGATTGGAATATATTGCTACATTAAGAAGATATATGTAAGCACTTGAAAACACTCTCATGGGAAAAGTCGGTTGGAGCAGATAGAATTCCTACCAGAATATATTCCGAAATGGCAGACCTCATAACGAAGCCTCTCCGGCTTATATACGAAGCAGCAATTATGTAAAAGAAATTTCCAAAGGCATGGAAGACAGCTGTGATATCACCAATTCCAAAGCCATCTCCAGCCAATATTAAAAATTTTCGACCAATAAGTATATTTCTTCCAACTTCAAAGATTTTTGAGAGACTCATTATACGAGAAATGTGGGGCAAATTTGAGCAACATCTTGGTGAAACTCAGCATGGCTTCCGACCGTCTCATTCCACAACTACTGCATTAATTGACTTGACAGAAAGCGCTCTGAGATTGTACGATGACAAAGACACGATGGGATTGTGTCTTTAGATATATCTGCATTCGATTCTGTAAATCATGATCTGTTATGCAAAAAGCTTCATGACATGGATTTTCCAAACGGCTTTGTCAATTTTATGTGATCTTACTTGTGCAATCGGAATTTTGTCGTGAAAATCAATGGGACAAGTTCTTCTGTGAAAGACATGCTTAGATGGGTGGCGCAAGGATCAGTGCTCGGACCTGCATTATTCTCAATTTATACAAATGATTTGAAAGTTAAGTTACCTAATAGTAGACAAGTGAAATATGCTGATGACATATATCTTATTCTTCCCATCTATAATCAAAGCGAAGTGAAAAGTGAAATTGAGAGCGAAATCAAAAATGCGATAGACTGGTTTGAACACGAAGAAATCATCCATCATGATATGTCAAAAGAAAAATGTGGTACCCTACAACAACTTGCCTTTGCCTGTGGTTCCTAAAATGAGGATTCTTGGAGTCGTCTTGAATAATAAACTGTCATGGGACGATCACATCGGAGAAGCTGTCAAACGATGCAATCGCCGATTTTTTATTATCAGAAAGTTCAAACATTACCTTAGTCCAAAAGAACTTGAAATGATTTATGCAGCCATTATGCAATCTGTAATTGAGTATTCTTGTCCGGTTTTCGTTCACCTACCAAGGCGTCTTGAGAAGAAAATGCAACGGCTAGACAAGAGAGTCTTCAAATTTATATATCGAAATGATGATAATCACAATTTCAAGCACAAGTTTAAATGGAATCCTTATCGTGTCAAACAGCGGAGATTGTGCATCAGCAAAAAACTGTTCCAAAAAGTTTCACTGACCCAGAATCACTTGCTACAAAAATATATTCCGGAGCGACTTTACTACACGAAGCATTTTCGTCTACACATGACACGTACGGAAAAATATAAACACTCATTCTTTCCTTATGTTTCTTTCTTCTTAAACCGGAAAGACAACAGTGTCTGATCGCGGTGTATCTAGCTTCATCATCTGTTTTTATCTGAAATGTGCTATATTTACCAGTACTACTTTATCACAATTTGATTTCCATTTTCTTGAAAATATACACTTATTCTTATTATTATATATGAGAAAACATGTTGGTCCGTCCAATGAGGAATTTTGAAAATTCTTGTGCCAACTGACTCTGGAATACTGACGTGAGATAGTTTTACATCAGTATGATTATTTATGGATAAAATTCATCACATATCATCTTAGAAAGTAAGGCTCTGTAGGAAACTTCATCAAAACCTTCTGCAAGATCGATAATAAGACGATGACAAGCAGTGATGCTCTTATCTTGAAGTTTTCGGAAATGAAATTATCCAGCTTCAGTAAGGTATATGTTGTTGAGCATCCTTTTCTGTATCCAAATTGAATAATTCTCTTCCAAGAAGAGGAAGTACTGATCTGATGTTCGAAGGCTCAGCTGGTTAAGCTTTTGGGCAACGACACGATATCGGCGCTTTCCCAGTGTTGGGACAGTGGGTTGCCGCAAAGTTGCAGTAAGCAGACTCATGAAAAATAATATAATAGATAATAATAAATTATAATTATTAATAATAATCATTAGGGCGCTTGGTACTATGGCGTGAATAGAAGCGGTTTGTACCAAGCGCCTTCCAATGGAAGTCGCTGTTGTTGTATGTAGCGCCCTCCCATCTTCATTTGATATCTATGATGAATTGAAACTCCATATTACTTGTACATGTAGGGCTAGTTGTTCTTTATCTATAACTACAATATGGATTGATTATCTGTGCTACGGTGTTATATCGACATGATTGAACGAAAAAATGTTATAATAAAATTATAAGGCGCTCTGTACACTTTCAATGAAATATAAAAAAGTTAACTCTAGAAAAGTTTCTCGCTTATCCCTATTAACTATTCGCATTAAACCAAATTCATTTTTGCAAGATTTGTCGCATTGGAAATTTTCTGCATGCTAGCAGCAATGATATTGGTTAATGGTGCCATCATACAAAATAGTAATGACTCGGCATGATGACAATGATTTCATCAAGGTGGAGCAATGCATACTGGCAACCGTGACAGCTAGTAGCAACTAATTGAAGCCAATGAGGAGCAATGCACCAAACCGATGCTATTAAAGGCGTATTCCTAGAATTCGTAGGCTCATTTCGCGATGTCAGATGACCAGTTCAGCGACTGGGACGAATTCGCGTCTCAAATTGACACATTAGATGATGCAATTTTTTGATTCTTCTGCTACGGATGCTTGATTTAATTGTGTATTAGACGTTTGTCAGACCTACACATGTGACATGTCTTTTCTTTGATAATCTCATCATTTGACTCATGAGAAACATATCAAGTGTAAGATGAAATATACACATTGCATTGATCATTTTAGAAATACTGCATATAGTTCAAGATCATCGACATAACAAGTAAACTTAATATTTCATCACGTGATGCATTATCATTAATAGATAAATCAAGAGTAGATACATTATTGGATTTAACTAAACAAAATCAAACTTAGCTGCAATTACAAAAAACACGGTCTAAGAGAAACATTGATATTTTACTTTCAAAAGGCTTGCAGCTTTGGTTATAGGCCCAATTATTTTTTCTTCAACACTTGCTGCAAAATAAGATTTGAGTTAGCCTTATGAGATACAAGAATCGATACAAGAATTATAGAACATCACAAGATAGAATATTTTATATATTGTTGCTGTTTTAATCATTTTATTTAATAAAGGCGCTTGGTACCCCTACGGTATTTCATTGCATGCGTTTTAGTGCTATCACATACCTGCTCATTACGAAATAAATGAGTATGTAATAAGAACAGAAAATATTTTCGATAAGGGCGCTTGTACTAAGCGGCCTTATTGGAAATTCAAAGTTCAAGAATTTAAAATTTCTGTTTCATGCGCTCTGGTTCTGTTATATAGATGTTACTAATATATAAATGAATTTGTAATCAGAGCAAAAATATTTTGTACCAAACGCCCTATTTTCTTGAATTCTGTACAGAGCGCCCTTTTTGTACAGAGAGCCCTGATCATTGTTATAATGTACGAAGCGGCCAAATTTCTGATAATTGCGTGTACGAAGCGCTCCAATCATTATAATAATAATATTATAATAAATAATGCATATATTTGCGGCTGACTGTCAAATTAAAGGCACTTGTTGTAAGTCGGGAGTTGTTGACTGAGTTGATTATTCAAATACTGAAGAATATACAGCAGTTGATCAGGGAAGCATTGAGACAAGCAGTAATACTGACTATTCGCAACAGTGCTGAAAAGATTCCAAATTGTTCGTGAAGATGAGATAGATCGACAAAAGACAGCAGGAAAATGAGAAGAGTACCTCAGTTTACCGAGGATGTATCTACGTAGAGCATGACAGCTGTTTGAAGCAACTTTTTTGAAAAGCTTCTTACTCAAACTTCTTCTTCTGAGGGCATCGAGTATTTCTGCAAGATCAGAAGCAGCCTGGACTAGGATCGGTTGCAAATCTGATCAGCTTTGCCAGTACAAGTACATAAGCAGTAATCCATGATTTAGTCTAAGCACTACATGTTGGAAAAACAAACTAGTTATTTCATGTTCGTTAACGTTGTCAGGAAGTAATGGCAGCAACTCCTAATATTGGCATTCTGTTACTTATTTACTTTACTTTTTCGTTTTTCGTCGCTTCTTCCCGATGCCACCAGGGTTGGACGTTGCTTTCTTAATTTCTGACTTTCTTCCACGCACTCTGATGCAGAGCAGTGTGTTCCTTGACCTCCAGGTATTCTAGATCTTCTTCGACACCGGCATACCACGTCTTCTTCGGTCTTCCTGGTGGACGGCGACCGTCAACCGATAGATGACATACCGCACCGATGATGTTGTCGGTTGCTTTCTGTACATGCCCGAACCACCGCAAGCATTTCTGGCGTAGGAGAATATGTAGTTCGGGTAGGCCACATAGTCTTATTAAATACACACTGTATTCAATTAAATATGAAAAAGTTGGCTTAAACACCGAGAGCAGCTTGACTAGGCGCAAGTTTGTACAATTAAGTTCTTCATGTTAAAAATTGCTGTGTAGGCAGAACAGCGATGTACTCTGTGTTTTGTGTTGCTTACTGTCCGGCGTCTAGCCGATAACCGAACCGAAACTGCGGGTTTAAAAAAAACCGACTGCAAATATCAGAAAACCGAGACAGGTTCAGTTTTTCACATCTTCAGTTGCTATCTTCTGTTCCAACACATGAAAAATTTCATTTTATGCGCTATATACTTTAATAAAGTCTTAACCAACATTTGATGTGGTTCAAGTGAATAATAAAAATTCTATTTGTGAATCTATTCTCCAAATAGGGGATGGAATCAATGCATAGTATTATGCAAGAATATAACACTTCTTCAAATCCTTCTTCAAAGCCGTGGTCGGAGCCGTTGGTTGACAAATAAAAGGAATCACAGAATAATGGTGATGACAAAACACTTCATGTGCACAAAGCATCTGTTAAAAATCATGAGGAAAATTGAAGTTCTTAAAAGAAGGCAGAGAATGATTTTCAAATACACAATTATTTGGAAGCAGACGATTGCCGTAAACAGAAGACTGTTCATGATGCAATAAAGTACGGAGGTGTCTTCTTAAGAAATTTATTGGCTAAAAAACAGCAATAAAAGCTATGTAGAGGCCTGAAGTTTCACGTATTCAAGCTTCTTCTGGGGCAAAAAGCTAGAAACGTCAACTAAAAACAAGACATCGTACAGGAGAGCGTGATGTCTTGGCGCCCTGCCCTTATATACGGTAAGGTACGAAGTGTGAGAATCAGAAATCGATCAGTTCATGTTTACGGTTTATCGTTGGTTTCAAGAATTTATGAACTGAGCTCAACCGAGTGTCTACTGGATTCATACATTTGTCCAAGATATCGAGAAGTCATCGATAGAAGCAGCCCGATTACAATTAAGTCTGTGGTCAGCCAATGTGCTGCTGATTTTACTGTTAAAATATCGACTGTGTTCATTGAAACGGAATTTAAAAGGGCGACTGGCCTGCCCGACGTACTCATTGTTGCAAAAATTGCAAGTGAACTTATAAACTAAAAATTTGCTCAAACAAGTGCAATTACTAGGTAGGCAGTTACAGGGAATACAATTTTCGTGCTGTTTAACATTAGGTTTACATTGCAGATTATTATGTAAATTAGAGAAAGGGGCATCAACCAAAGTTACAGAAAACGTAATTTTTGATAAGGGTGCGTATTTTTCGCCTAGTGCTATCATCAACGTATTTAATTTTTAGGATATTTGTTTTGTTTTTAGACTTGGTCTTTTTGTTTGCGCTTTTTACTTTTAAATATACTGTTGGCATGGAAACCGTTGTGTTGGAACTTTTCTTTCACTTGCTCTTAGCACTATCAAAAGAAGCTAGCGAACTTCATCTTCTTTGTACGTATTCTACCGTATTCTTAAAATAATTGTTTTTAACGTGTCTAGGAACGTAACTATCCATACGTAAAGCAGTACCGGACTGATAAGGGTTTCCGAACCAGCTATAATTTATTTCAATTAGATGAATATTTTATTCATTTTATTTTTCATATCATTTAGATGAATACTTAAATCAAGGAAGTTTAAAACACCGTTTTCTGGTATCTCAATGTTGAACTTAATGTCGAGAGAGTAAAAGCTGTCAATATGCAAAAAATATAATACACTATTATTATCATCTAATGTTCTCGTTAATATCATTGAAGACATCAAAGATTGCAGAGAATTCAGAATCTTTTTCAAAAGGACATATGACAATATCGTGTATGCAGCGAGCATAGAGATCCGGGTGGATATTAAATCTATTTTTCAACTCACTGAAGGCCACAGTTTCTAACTTATGTAAATAAATGATAGCTAACGGCAGACTGAAGTGAGACCCCATCGGGTAACCTTTAATTTTCAGATAGTGTTTGTTGTTGTACCTAATTTCGTAATTATAACTTATGAAGTTTAACATTTTTTCAACTGAATCTATATCCAATCCGCAACAATTGATTTTCTTCCAATTTTCAGAGACAAATTCGATGACTTCTTTTATGCCATCAGAAATAGGAATGCTTGGATAAAGGTTTTTACATCTAAAGATATGAATGGGCTATTACGTATATATTTTATTCGTTGAGGCTGAACAATTAAGTCTTCAGCGTTCTTAATATGCGGCGGTACGAACTGAGTCATTTGAGGCCACATTTTTGTCACGAGCCAGTCTATGTTTTTGGTTGGCGTATTCCTACAAGATGCTACAGGACGCAGGAGATACGATCCTTCCATCTTATCTTTATGATCTTTGATAGTCACTTGGAACGAAGCAGCCTCGGTTCCTCTACCATAGACGGTTTATCTGATTTTTAGTAAAATTTTTACATGATGATTTTATTATTCTATTAGCTTGGTTTTCAGTGTTATTTACTCTAGACTTGATTAGGTTTATACGTTTCTCCATCGTTAAGAAGTTAAGGACACAGCGCCAAGTAGGGTGTACAATCCAGGGATTGAGAAAGTAATACTAGATTCATGCAGATTGCGGTTTCCTTCTCCGATTTTGCCTTTGTATACCTTAATATTGATTACATAGTCGCACCGACTCCATGGTAATAAAAACTAATAATCTATTAAAATTGTAAATCATTATTTATGGTTTCGAATGTGAGCAATTTCATAAATCATTATTTGTAATGAAGCAACTCATGTAAGGTAAGTTCACATTTTACGAGATGAGACAGTTTTAAAGAATAAGTTTCTTATTCATTTCATTTAAGCACTGATTACATGATGAAGAGAGGTGGTTTGAAAAATAACAAAATATTAGGGTAGCCAACCGAAACTCTAACGAAGTTACTTATACTTGAATGATAAATACTTCATCACTCGTACGAAGATTGCTCGGCGGTGTGCTGTGACATAATGCAGGTATGGCTAAATGAGTCAATATCGAAGTGACGCCGTGCCAGTCATTTCTTGTAAACAATAAGCAGCGTTATGAATGTATATAATGACCCCTGTGCCGACTAGTTTTCAGTGGCCGATTTGCGCAGAAAAAAAGAAGAACGGAGAAATATTGTGTGCATCTTGGTTTTCCTTTGCCTAGTAATTTCTAAACTAAACGACTGATAGATAACGAAGTAAATCCCGGGATTTTATGATCGGATTTAGCCTGTATATATCTTTTATTACTGTTTTTAGCAAATAACTTTCTTAAGAAGACACCTATTAGGAAGCATATTGATAAGTTAATTGCTGAGTTTTCGGCAGTTTTAGCTCGAGGATTCAAGTTGCAAACAAAGTTCGTTCCTTGAAAGTTGTTGGTCGAGGTGTTCATATTTGGCTTGAAAGCAGTGAGCGCACGCGGACATTGATTGTGAACTAGTCTGCAGTCAAGATCTTCGAAACTTGCTTTTTCCAATTTTGAGTCGTATTCGTCTTAATTGTCTCCCAAGGTGGAACACGAGAATGACTCTCATTGCCCTTCGAAGCAGAACCTCCAAACAGTCAAGCAATGACCTGCCTATACCACCGAGAATGACAAGCCCGTTCCCAAGACACTGATAGTGAGTGGTGTCACAAAATCAAGTCAGTTGATTCATCACCATATAAATGGACGTCTCGCTCCATTTTCTTGTGTGAAATAGACATTCGTAATAATCAGTGGCAACTGCCTGACTAGTAAGGTTGGTCAAGTTCCAACGTGAAATTCATTCAAGGGACTGAAACCACAAATAGACGCGAATCGCTGTAGTTTCCGTTCCAATCAAACTTGACTGTATTCAATACATGTATGTCATTGGAAAATGACTTTTAATGTAATAAGTAGTCGGGATAGAGGTATTAGGCTGATTGTTGTCAATGGAAGTGCTTCATTGGAGTTATCTTTTCAAAATATCCAGAAATAGTCGTCAATGAGATCAATAATGATATGCGAAATGAGATGATTATAAGATGAAGATGAATACATAAAAAATTAAATTATATAAACATCCATGAAGATTGAAGAAATCCTCTTCTTGTAGCATTGTGTGCATTTTATTACTTACACACCTATTTCACGGATCTATTACTTAAGGTTTCGTCCGGATGCACAAGAAACGTTCATCATGATGTGCTGACCGCCGAGAAGCCGATGAGAGTTAGAGCCAGGCCAAACTAGGTTTAGCGCATATTCATATGTATTTAAAGTAAATAACTAATAGTAAGCAAAATGAGTTATTTTATAGGTACATGTACGAATCAGAACATTTGGAGATGAATGTGATTAGTTACAGCTACTTACTTGTAATATCGAATTAGGCTGACATTAAGACATTGGCATGGAATCACTGATTTCTCTGCAAAAACCATCTAAACCAAATATTAAGTTCGGTTGGCATAAATTATGTTTTGTCCTTTATACTTTGATCGACAAATTTCGAATTGTTTGGTCTTAAAGATGAAAAAATAATTAAAAAATCGATCGATCAGCAGAAGCAGATGAAGACACCTCTGCTTATACCAAGTCAATGAGTACGAAGACGGAGAAGAGAACAGTTTTCACTTCTTGCATGATATCTATCAAATGGAATTGCAAGCGACAGACATCGAAAGACAACCTGAGCGGTTTACATTGTGCTGTATACTTCAGGAACAGACACCGCTGTAGAGAATTTGTCTATACGAAACTTGCGCCTCATGTTCGTGGTGTGACCTTCTGTCCACTCATTCTTATTTCAAACCATCACTTCACCAAACCGCTGTGAATGTTAGAATATTGAAGATGTGTGAGAATACATTTTCCATTACATCAGTTCAGTTCACTCGTCAGTCCAAGAACAGGAAAATTTTAGTTCAGTGGCAAATACTAGAAAATCTTGTCAGCCAGTGAACGACAAAAAACTCGTTCACTCACTCAAAAGTTGGAATGCAGATGTAAATTCCTTATGGAGAAATGGCGCAATGCTTTAACATATTTTGACATGCTAGAAATATACTGTGTTCTGGTTGAAATACAAACTGTCGCCGGAGGTAAACAACAACAGCGAAGACATCATTGAAGAGGTTTGCAGTAGATGAGCTGAATACATTAGGTGAAGAACACGGATGATCAAGTTGAGAAACAAAAGAAAACTAGAACTATCTAATTCACTGATTTCAAACACTTACATTCAAGCTGTGGTCATTGAGGAACTTTAAACAAAGAAGATAGAACTACTTCTCTGATTCAGTCATTTGAAAGACTTGTCATGTACTGAGAATTGACGGCCGCTGAAATTCAACACTTACTTGCTTCATCCAGATTGAAAGAAATGTTAAATCCTGACAACTCTGTCGAATGATCACTTTTGAACTTCAACAACAGCTGCTGTCCACTGGAATAGATATCTGATGGTTTCTCTTTGTTACCACACAATGTTTTCAACTTCCTGCTGTTCTTATTTCCACCATCGTAGACGGTAAGACTGTCGTAGCATCTACTCCTCATATCCTCCAACGCAAAGTGGACGAAGTGAAGATGAACAATCTTTGACTTCTCTCCTTGAATTAACCATTGACAATTCGTCTTTTTCGGATATTTTGTTCTCCCATCAAAATCCTGGTGACTGAGGATGAAGCCTCTGCGTCCTGTCAGCGAACTAGGAGTTCCGCATTCTTCTGAATCTGAAAGATAAATTGATGTCTTGAACGACGCAGGAAGGACAGATTATTCAGAAGCTTCACTCCGTATGACTTTAATTCATGATGATTCTCAGCCTCTGCAGCCGAAAAGACACAATTCGAATTCTCGTCAGGAGAGTTGCACTGAGAACTGAGTAAACAATTTGTGAATTAGGGTTTAACACGGGAATTTCGGGAAGTGAAAAATTGATTGGAGTGCATTATTCGTTTAGATTACGTAGGCTAGTACACATTCATAGCATTTATCGCATAGACAGTACCAATAAATAGGAATTTGAGTGATTCCCTTCCTCCAATGAATTCCAGCGGTGGCAACAGAAACATTATTGATCTCAGTGACTTTATATTGATCGATGAAGTGCTCAGGATAAGCATTAGACTTCAAAATAGCACGAATGGTATTGAATTCTTGGTCTAACATTTCATCAGAACAAATACGAAGCGCACGAATAAATAGAGAACGGACAAGGCCTCTTTTATAGGCAATGGGCACGAAACTGTGAAAACTCATGTAAACACCTGAAAAAGTTGGTTTACGGTGCACTGTGGTACACAGTTTCCCGTCAGGCATGCGTTGTATAGAAACATCAAGAAACGGTAGTCTCCCTGCTCTTCACATTCATAAGTAAAATTTATATGAGGATGAAAGCTATTGAAAATGTCAAGTAAAGATTCTCCTGCCTCCCTGCTCCTCACAAGAGCGAACGTGTCGTCAACATAACGATAATACACATGACACAAGGAATCAATATGACTAGACAAACTACTCTCAAGGTTTCCCATGAAAATGTTGGCAAAGAGAGGGCCGAGAGCACTGCCCATGGCTACACCGTCTACCTGACGGTAAAACTGACCGTCAAATAAAAATTGCACATTGCTAGAACACTTGTAAAGAAGCTCACTCAGAATGTCGGCAGGGATTCCACAAAGGTTAGGACACTTTCTTACCGTGTCAACAATGAGCCGGATAGTCTCACTCACGGGAACATTAGTGAAAAGGGCACTAACGTCAAAAGACATCATAGACGTGGCAGATGACTTTATTATGACTTCGAAAACTATCTAATTCACTGATTTCAAGCACTTACATTCAAGCTGTGGTCATTGAGGAACTTTAAACAAAGAAGATAGAACTACTTCTCTGATTCAGTCATTTGAAAGACTTGTCATGTACTGAGAATAGACGGCCGCTGAAATTCAACACTTACTTGCTTCATCCAGATTGAAAGAAATGTTAAATCCTGACAACTCTGTCGAATGATCACTTTTGAACTTCAACAACAGCTGCTGTCCACTGGAATAGATATCTGATGCTTTCTCTTTGTTACCACACAATGTTTTCAACTTCCTGCTGTTCTTATTTTCACCATCGTAGACGGTAAGACTGTCGTAGCATCTACTCCTCATATCCTCCAACGCAAAATGGACGAAGTGAAGATGAACAATCTTTGACTTCTCTCCTTGAATTAACCATTGACAATTCGTCTTTTTCGGATATTTTGTTCTCCCATCAAAATTCTGGTGACTGAGGATGAAACCTCTGCGTCCTGTCAGCACACGAGGAGTTCCGCATTCTTCTGAATCTGAAAGATAAATTGATGTCTTGAACGACGCAGGAAGGACAGATTATTCAGAAGCTTCACTCCGTATGACTTCAATTCATGATGATTCTCAGCCTCTGCAGCCCAAAAGACACAATTCGAATTCTCGTTAGGAATTCGTCTCGTCAGGAGAGTTGCACTGAGAACTGAGTAAGCAATTTGTGAATTAGGGTTTAACACGGGAATTTCGGGAAGTGAAAAATTGATTGGAGTGCATTATTCGTTTAGATTACGTAGGCTAGTACAAATTCATAGCATTAGTAGTATATAGTGTGACATCCGGCGCGACGCTTCGCTTCGCTTTGCTTCGCTTCGCTTGCGCCGGATGTCACACTTTTGCGGGGTTTTTTCAAAAAAATCAAAATTTCAAAATTTCAAAAATTTAGGTAGACTTCAAATTTCACGTGGCCGAAGGGGGGAAAATTTAGCTAGTGACAAATTTTCAAAAAAACAAAATTTCAAAAATTTAGCCGGTCTCAAAATATCACGTAATCTCAAATTTGAGAATTACAATTTTCTCGCTTAAATCATGACCGTTCCAGGACACCGAAAATCATAAAAGTTAAGAATCTCAAAATTTGAGAATTACAATTTTCACCCCCGCCAAAATCATGACCGTTCTAGGACACCGAAAATCATAAAAGTTAAGAATTTCAAATTCATGAATTTTATCCATTTTTCAGGTTTTTAAAATATGTCATGTGACTAAAAATATTTGAAGGAATTGACATATTCTTAACAATAAGTTTAGGTACTTTTACAATTGTCATTCAAGGGTAGAGAACATCTGCTTCCCGCATTTATGAATAAAATGCATTTCAGTGTAAGGAGCTGTGTCCTCCAACTCAAACATTTGAAAGGAAACAATGTATGAAAGAACAAACAGCTGCTCCACCCACTTATTCATTTGTAAAGACGTGGCATATAATTGCAGCATGTAGGAAGTAAGACTTCATTTACAATTCCATTGATCATAACTAGTGACTGTTTTCTTTCCTTATTGCAAAATGCCAAAACGTACTGCCGCAGAAGCTTTTTCGTTTTACATGCCGATTTTACTAAACTTAATTAAAGAAGAGCACAAGGAAACTGCGAATAAATACTTTGAAGAGTGGAAGTTAGAAATTCAATCGAGAAAGAAGAACAAATTGGACTCTCAAAAACAAGTGGAGGATATTACAGTAAAAATAGAACAGTATCTTAACACTACCACAATTCCTCAGTTCAATGTTACAAAAGAACATTTCATTACCATCGAAGATAGTGCTACTATGATTTCAAAACTGATTGCAAGTGATAAAGTGCACCATGGGTCGTTGCTGAGAAGTGCTGCTTATCAAGGTTATGGATTTAAAAGAATTCTGGAATTGAGTGACAATAAAAAAAACAGATTTGTGGCAAACTTGGAACTATTTAGAATTTCCTATAACGTAAGTTATTGTTATTTCTTGATGAACTTATCAGATCTAATTCTACCACACGTATTATTTTTAAATTCATCAATGCCCATTAGTTTTGTTAGAAAACATTTTAAAGAAATCAAAATTTATATAGAAAAATTGAATCAACCGACAACTATAGAAGAAATGAGGTTTGGTTCCCAAGATGAATGAACATTAACTGTGTTGTTTCACTTTTTAAGATATGTGCAATGTACATACATATTTGATGTATACATATTTATGAAGACTTCTTTATAAGTAGTAACGCATTTTGGATTATTTTGAAATGTAATTAAATTTTCTTTTGTTCTCCAGTCTAATGGTAGTAGACTGCTATTGTATAGATCTATATTTCAGTATGTAACATAATCTTTGGTATTTAAGAATGATTCATGGAACTTAGTAGTATTGCATTTTGGATTATTTTGAAATGTAATTAAATTTTCTTTTGTTCTCCAGTCTAATGGTAGTAGACTGACATTGTGCAATTGTATGATAAGATTGATTGTTGTATTATTATATTTGATATTTAAGAATGATTCATGGAACTTAGTAGTATTGCATTTTGGATTATTTTGAAATGTAATTAAATTTTCTTTTGTTCTCCAGTCTAATGGTAGTAGACTGACATTGTACAATTGTGTGATAAGATTAATTGTTGTATTATTATATTTGATGCAAAATACACTGCCGTTGTTTTCATTTTCCTGTACAAGAAGTAGACATTATTACAGTTATTGGAATTTATTTCATTTAAAATGAATGATGAAAATCCGACAGTTATACTGAGTAATATAGGTGATATATTACCTCAGGTTAATAACATGACTGAGTTCTTAGAAATATACAACAAACAAACAACTACGTATTTCGATTTAAATAGCATTTCAGAAGATTGTTTTCAAAATATTTATTCAAAATATTTCTTTAAAAAATGGAAGAAACAAAAATGGAAGAAACCGCAAGAATATATCCTTCGTTATCATATGAACGTAGTTCTACTTTAATGGACATTGAAAAGATTAACATTGAAAAAATGAACATTGAAAAACACAAAGATAGAGTACGCTATATGAAAGATAGAGAATCCCAATTATTATTAAGATTAGAGCATTATAAAAAATTAAGAAAGAGATGGACTAAAGTTAAGAATGTAACACAAGGAATTGGCATATTCTTAACAATAAGTTTAGGTGCTTTAACAATTGTTATATCTTCTGGTGTTTTAGTAATTCCAGTAGTTGCTACAGCTTTAACAGGTACGGGCGTTTTTGCAACTTCACTTGTTACAATGTTAGATAAATCTTTAATAACTAAGAAACGAAAATCATTAAAAACTAAGCATTTACATATTAAAGAAGTCTATGATAAACTACATTACTACTTTCAAAGAGTATGTGATGATAATGTTATTACGTTAGATGAGATTGAAAAATTTGATCAAATAGCTAATAAAGCTAATAAAACGCCATTTCATTTAAAGTCCGAAAAAGTTGATGATAAGAATAAACAGGATGGCAAAATTTCTAGTGATGGCAAAATTTCTAATGAAGAAAATGACAAAATCTTTTTAGAAGAGCTAAAAACTTTAAGCGAAAATTTAAGCAAAACTTTATTAAACAAAACTTAAAACGAGAAAACTTTAAACGAAAAGATGTCAAACAACAAAGCAATAAAAAAATAATTTGTTCAGTAAAATGTTTTTGCTGTATTCCAATGTTACCACAAAATTCAAATATTATATTTTAAAAATGGATAAAATTAGAGCTGATAATTTTAAAAGAATAAAACAATTAGAAGAGTTAATAAAACAAAGAAATATTATGAAAGAAAATCATCTTCAACATAGAATGATAAAAACTGGTATTCAATCTGATATGTTTGAAAAAATGCAGCAAACCGAGCAAGTAAAAACTGATTTTAAAAAAACTATGGAACCATTTAAAACTCTTGAAAAAGAAAGTACAAATAATGATAAACAAATTGATATAACAGATCCAGAGCACAAAACTATATTAGATGACTATGGATTACTAGAATCAAACATTAATAAGAAATTACCAAAATCTATGCAATTTGAACATTCTATTTCATTTATAGATGGAAAAACAATACCTAGATTTTATCTCGGTCAAAAAGAAATATTTCCACAACCTTTTCGAGGTATAATTTTTTCACCAGATAAATCTCCTTTTAATTTAGATAGAAATTTTGTTAATCTTTTAAGAGGAGCAGATTTAAATAATTATGCTGTAGAAGATCTCATAAAATAGAAAGCTATGTTAGACAGAGTTGGTGCAGTAAAATCTCTTAGACGTTATAAACAATTAGAAAATTTATTATCAACGGGAGTTAAAGTAGGGAAAGGTTTATCTGAAAAACAGAAAACAAAAAAACAGAAAACAGAAACAACTGTATTTTTACCAGATGATCCACAAGAATTACTAAATAGATTAAATATTTTAATATCTGCAATAAAAGAAGGACATAATTCTAGTTTCAATGAAATTCATGCTATATTGAAAAGACTGTTAGAAAAGAAGATTCTAAATGAAGAGGATTATAAAAGTGTAGCTGAAATATGTTGTTTCTAATTTTTATCTATGATTTTTATCTATGATTTTTATCTATGATTTTTATCTACGATTTTTATCTATAATATTTATTTAATTTTTTTAGTTTAAAAATGTGTTCAGCAGATTTAGACAAAATTAATGATCATTTACAAAATTTAACAGAGATTTTGGGTTCATCAAAATTTAGTACGACGTTAAAAATTATAACAACTACTTCATCACACACTTGTAATTTAGAACCCATTCTACATTTAGAACAAAATAAAAATTATCAAATTGCATTGACTAGTTTCTCTACATTTAACACTATTCAAAACGTTATCAAAGATGTGAATGATCAATTTAGATATTCTACTGATAAAGGAAAAACATGGAAAATACTAACTTTTCTTCCTGGTTCTTACGAAGTTGAAACAATATCAAATGAAATTAAGAGACATTTAGGTATACCATTTAAAGATAAGAAACAATTACATTTTGCAGTTGAACCGGCAGTTAATAAATTTTCTCTTACTTTAGACGAAAATCATCAAGTTGATTTTAATCATGATAGATCATTGTCAAAGCTATTAGGATTTAATAAACAAACCTATAGTCAAGGTTATCATTTAGGTGAGAAGATTCCAAAAATAACTGAAATAAATTCAATTGTTGTACATTGTGACATTATTGAAGGAGGATATATAAATGGTAAATTATCAAATTTAATATTCAGTTTTCCAGCTTTTACTGTACCCATTGGTTATAGATTAAATGTATTTCCACAAACATTAATATATTTTCCTATTACAAGAAAAACTATTAACAACATTAACATTAGAATCACTGATGAAAAAGGACAAGAAATAAATTTTGGAGGTGAAGAGATTATGATAGATCTTTTGGTTCGGGGGGTATAAACTCCCGTTCGAGAGGTATAAACTCCCGTTCGGGAGGTATAAACTCCCGTTCGAGAGGTATAAACTCCCGTTCGAGAGGTATAAACTCCTACGCGAAGCTAGAGAAGTTTAATTTTCTTCTTCTTCTTTAGAAACAAAAAATAAAAAAATAAAAATAAAATTTTTTTATTAAAAAATGAGTGAACTACCTCCATTTAATAAAAAAAACTTAAATTTAATCATCATCCAAATTTATCTAATAAAGTTTTGTCAGTTATTTGTGGAAGATCAGGTTGTGGAAAAACGTATCTATTGTTTAAAATTTTAACGACTCCAAATTTTTTGGATTATAACAATCTTATAATTTATACAACAACGGCAGAACAACCCGTCTATCAATTTTTAAAATATGGATTTGAAAATAATCTTAAAAAAACAGCAATTGCTTCATTATTCAAAGAATATGAAAAATCTGAAGATGAAGAAGAAATAAGTTCGTGGTGTGAAGAAGCAACAAAAAATAATCAGTTAGTTGAAACCAATAAAAATAAGCATATAAAGATACAACTAATAGATGATAGTGGTAATATGCAAGATCCTAGTAAACTAGATAAAACAATGAAACATTGTGTAATTTTTGATGATTGTGTTAATGATAGAAATCAGTCAGTTCAGAGAAATTATTTCACAAGAGGTAGACATAATAACTGTAGTGTATTTTATTTAACACAAAGTATGTATTCATTAGACGGAAGTGTTATTAGAAAGAATGCAAATATATTTATACTATTTGAAATAAATGCAAGAAACTTAAGTGATTTGTTAAGAGATTTATGTGTAAGAAATAAAGATGAATTTAAACAATCGTGTAACAATGCTTGGTCAAAAGATTATGGATTTATCACAATTAATATTGATAAAAAAATTCATGAAAGAGTTATAGAAAATATTTTCGAGGAGTGAAAGAGTTATAGAAAATATTTTCGAGGAGTGATCGAACGGAGTGACCGAACGGAGTGACCGAACGGAGTGACCGAACGGAGTGACCGAACGGAGTGACCGAACAATTTTTTCTTATAAATTTTTTGTTAATAAAAATAAAAAAAAATATGTTGAATGATTATAAGATAGAGCATGTACCAGTTTTAAAAGATTATCGTCATCCTACAAATCCTGTAAATTCGAAGAAAGAAGTTAGATTTTATTATCATCATAAATACGTAGCGCTCGTTACAGATTATAAAACAAAACATGGTATTAAACCGTGTGTTAAAACAAAAGACTTTCCACTTTGTTTAAGAAGTTTCCGAGTATTTTTGGCGTATAATAATCTATGGTGGTTGGTTAAGAAAGAACATTTAACAGCACATGAATTAGAAACATTACATCAATTACATATTCCTGTGTATATGCAAAAACGGAACCGAGGTTCTATGTAAAAATTCATTATTTCTTTTAAAAAATATGAATCGTGAAATGTCTCTCGGACAAACCTCTAGGATTGATGAATTAATCAAGAAACAAATTGCTGAGTTTGATGCGCAAATTAAACATAGTAAACGTAGTAAACGTATTAGAAAACAGAAACGTACTAGGCGTAGTATTAGACGTAATACTAAAAAACAGAAAAGTGGAACAAAAGAAATATTAGAAACTCCTATTACTGATATCTTTTTCGATGATAGAATTAAGGATGAACTTGGTGGTGATTTATGTAATTTATTTAATCCAAATGAAATTAAATATGAAAATGTATCTTTTATTAATGTAGTAAATGATATGCGGAAACTTTTAGCAAATGGTAAAATTATTAATTTACTTGGAAAAGTTATTAAAGATCAGGAAAATATAATTCAAAATTTTTACGTAACCTTCTATAATAAAAAATCATTTGAAACATGGTTTTCGAATCTGGATGAGAAATCCGATGCTAACGAATGGATTTTTACAGGTAATATTAAATATGAAGATTTTGGAATGAAGTTAGTACAAAGATCGCATAGAGGGGCAGGGATTAATATGAAATATAGAATCAAAGAATATTTCGGTGAATATTGTTATATTCCTTCTGAAGATTTTTGTTTTATTAAATGTTATAATGTTTTACGAGGTTTTAATGAAGAACAAGGAGAAATTATGAAAGAAATGTTTAATAATTTTTTATATAAAGAGAAAGCCACATCTAGAACAGGAGTAATGTCAAACTGCAAATTTTCTCAATTCAATAAATATTTTGGAGAATGTGTTCAATATTATAGTCCTGCCAATCGTCATTTAAATCCTAGAGGAATTGAAACGTTTCATAATTATGTTTATTACAATTATTTTCACGCAGGTTCAACAATTGGTCACTATTGTTTAATTGATAAATTTCATAAATTAAAAGCTATTAGAGAAATTGAAAATAATTTCAAACCCATATATAAAACAGTTACTGATGAAAATCTAACAACGCGTCCATATAAAATCATAACAAAGAAAAAAATTGACTATGGTTCAACATATATTTGGGATCTCGAAACTTTTCCTGATCCTAAATGTTCAACAGCTCATCCTATTCCTTATCCTGTAGGAGCTATTAATTTTAATAAATTTATATGTTGTTTACCGAAACAAAGATTGAAAGAATTAGAAACACGTTTGTTAAGTGATATGATTAAAATTAAACGATCAAAAGATGAAGATGAAATTAAAAAACTTAAAAAACAGATTAATGAGTATAATAATTTAACTGAATTAGAATTTAATAAACTTCAAAATTGTGTGAAAGTATTTACGAGAACTGAGGATGATGAATGTTCGATCGGGGGAAACCCAGAGGACGTATGTCCGATCCATCAATTTTTTAAAACTCTTGGAAAATTTAATTATTCTAGAGTAACTTTAATAGCTCACAATTCATCAGGTTTTGATTCCTATTTTCCGATAAAAGCTAATTTTAAATTATCTAAACCGCCTCTTAAAACTTCAAGAGGAATATTGACTGCTTCATTACAAAATCCTTATACAACTGAATGTGTTAGTAGATACATGTATATTCAAAAATCTCTTAGATTTAAAAACAATATGAAAAAAGATTCACCGTCAGGTAAATTAGCACTTCAAACTATTATAATGAAATGTAGTTATCAACATGTAAAAACAAGTCTTTCTAAATGGTGTGAGAATTTTAAAATTCCTACCAATGTGTGTAAATTAAATTATGAAATTGGAGACATAACACATGAAAATTATAAAGAAAAAGAAAATGAATGGAGACCATATTTAGTTAACGATATTCTTTCTTTAGCTTTTTGTATCTACAAATATAATAATGTTATGCGAGATTTAGTTGGTGAAGATATAACTACTAATTTAACATCCTCCGCTTTAACATTTAACGGTTGGATGAAAAGCGTACAAAATGACAATATAAATATTCATTCTCATATAGATTTATGGGCTAGAAATTATATTAGAAAATCTGTTAAAGGTGGAAGAGTTTCAGCAAATATAAGAAAATACATATCGCCATTTTGTAGCATCTTGTTACCAATATTAAAACAGTATTTACCTGGTCGCTGCGCTGGGGGGACTTTGTCCCTTGGTCGCTGCGCTGGGGGGACTTTGTCCCCTGGAAATAATTTAATAGATTTAATGAAACAGTATCGAGATTTAGGAGATAAAACTGAAATTTGTAAGAAAATTTCAAATCAACTACTTGAACAAAAAAATGAATTTCTAATGGCTTTTGATGCAACATCTTTATATCCATCAGCTATGTATGATGAAAATTCAGAATACCCTAAAGCTGAATCAGCTAGAAAATTTCGTCAAGAAGAAGAGCGGGAAATAGTATATAAATTTAATACACAAACATTTAGACCTAAAACTGGAATATTCTCTGTTGTGTTTCAATATCCGAATGATATGTTTTTCCAACCAGTTCCTATTAAAGATAAAGTTAAAAATCAAAATAATAATTCTCATGTAAAAGTAATCAGGTTTAGAAATGGTATATGTTATGATGTATTAACTTCTGTTGACATACAAGAAATTGTTAGATGTGGGGGGAAAATCTTACATATTACTGATGGTATAATTTATGAAAAAAATTATCAAGTTTCACCATTTCGAAATTATATTGAAAAACTTTTTAATTTGAGAAAAAGATATAAAACAGAAGGAAATACTGTAGGTGATGAGTTAATTAAATTATTGATGAATTCGCTATATGGCAAAACTGTGCAAAAAGATATAACCACTAAATATCATTTATGGAATGAGAATACATTGAGAAAAAATTTCACTCAAGAAGTAAAAGATTATGAAAAATTAAATGATGAACAATATTTAGCGAAAGTAGAAATGGAAGATGATGAATTTCTCAAAACTAATATTGTAAAAGATGGGAAGACGTCATTCATGCCATCACACTTAGGTTCTTTCATTCTTTCTCACTCTAGAAGAATCATGAATAACTTTATTTTAGAAATTAATGGTTTCAAAGAAAAATACATTCATTATACAGATACTGATTCAATATATATTTCCAATGAGCTCTTTAATAAATTAGACGCTGCTGGATATGTTGGAGGAGAATTGTGTCAAGGGAAAAATGATTATGGAAATGGTGGAATTATTTTTGCAATGTTTATTGCACCTAAAGTAAAATACTGTATTACTGTAGATGAACAAGGGAGACTTAGTGAAAAGAAAACATTCAAAGGATATTCACAAGATAAAGTAAAAGTAGAAGATTTTCTAAAATTATATTCGGGGAAAACATTATCGACTACAGTTAATAAACCATGGAAAAGATCTTTAGAAACTGGAATTAGTATTCCTGATAAAAATAATAATACTGAAGAAAAAAAATTTTCTGGTCAAATAAATATTCTTAAACGTCAAGCACCTGATGAAAATGAAATTATGTTACCTTATAACGGAGAAGATATTCAAGCTGAAATATTTCAAACAATCATCTGTGAGAGTAATTTAAGTGATGATGATGACACGTGGGAATAATAATTTTTTTATAACATCTAAAAAATTTATAACATCTAAAAAATTTATAACATCTAAAAACTTATTCCATCTAAAAAATTTATTACATCTATAAACTTATTACATCTAAAAACTTATTACATCTAAAAACTTATTACATCTAAAAACTTATTACATCTAAAAACTTATTACATCTAAAAATTTTATTACATATGAAAATATATTTATCGAATATTTTGGTATTTTCTATTAAGTTTTATCATATTAAGTTTCATCATATAATGTTTTATCAAAAGATAATTTAAATTTATTTTCACTAACTATTGATTCTTCATCATCATCAATTGATTCTTCATCATCATCATAAATTGTTGCTTCATCATCATAAATTACACTTTTTGGTATAGGATGCCATTCCCTGATAGGATACCATTCCCTGATAGGAATATCTAATTCTAAATTACATTTCTTATCTGATAATAATATAATAGAGAAAAATATTGGTCTTTGATCTCTTTTGGAAAATTTAATAACACCACCATAATCTGAATCAGTTTTAGTTTTTATTAAAGATGATAAAATTTTAAATTGATTAGATGTAAATCCTAATTTAAATTTTGTAGACCCGACACATAGTTGTCTAACAGTATCTTCAACTATACCATCATTATTATTTTCAATTGTAAGAAAATGAAATTTAGATAAATTTTTATAATTACTAATATTTTTATAATCTTTTTTACCATTTACACCATTTTCAGATGTTTCAGAATCATCATTATTATCATCTATATTATTATCATTATTATCATAAGATTCTTTAAGATCGGGCAAAGCCCTAGAACCTTCGGTTCGTTTATTATGATTATGATTATGGTCATTGTTAATAGTATAAGGTGTTGTCCACATATAAATTTTCTCTTGTTGAGCTAAACCATTTATATAAGATTTTAATAAATTAATATTTAAGTTGGAATATAATCCTATATACGTATCATCATCATATCTTTGCGGCATTTCTAATGTTTCTTGTTTATAAATTGTGTCTCTATAATATACCTGACAAAATAATTCTTCATTATGTTTTTTACTCTCTATGTGAATGTTATATTGATTTTGTTCATCAACAAATAATCTAATTTTTTCTTTGGAAAAAGATTTTAATTTTTTAACTAATTCTTTAATATTAATATAATTAATAATTTTAGTTTCTATCCAATCAGTATTACTAATCGGCAAAACTGCTCTAATAAAACCATAAACATTATTATGACCTATTATAACCATATTTTCTTTATTTAATTCCACATAAGCTACATCATTATATTTACTAACAATCTCCATAAATTTAATAAATGGATCACCTGGAAAAATACAATAATTGGTTTCTATAGAAGGTAAACCTTTAGTCTGTTCTCTAAATATTTCGGCTTGTAATTGAAATAAAATATTAACATCTATACATGGATTTGTAATAGTATTATTAATTTTATTATCAAAACATTTATTTTCAAATCCCGTTGATCTCGTCGAATAAGAAGAACAGGATGATGCGGACGAATATAATTTTTTTAAATTTGGGGTTTCCATTTTTTTATTTTTATTAGAAAAAATTTTATTTTTTTATTTTTATTAGAAAAAATTTTATTTTTTTATTGTTAAAAAATAATGTTACCAAATGTTGGTGGAGGTGCATATATCCCGAATAATCGTGAATTAGAAATAGAGATAGAAAATTATATTATGAAAACTGGAGACGTTTTATCTGGTCCATTGCATCTTTCTATTCTTCCACAACAAAATACAGAGTTAACAAATAAACAATATGTTGATGCACAAATCAATGACTTAAAAGAAAAATATATAAACGATGTTTTGGTTCCACTGATGAATGAATTAAGTTGCTTAAACTTAATGACAAATCATTAAACGAAAAATTATTAAAACTTGATAAAAAGCATAGAGAGCTAGAAGCAGATATAGCAAAACTTTTTAAAAAGATTTCTGAACAATCAAAAATTTTAATATTACTTTCTTTAAATTTAAAATCTGCAGTCATTAAAAATAAACATCAGATCAAAATGTTAGAAGAACAATTAGAAGATGAAATAGAAAAACTTCCTGAAAGAATTAAAAAAAATTTAAAGCAGTTACAAACTACATTCCAAAAAAGTGTTGATGACTTAAGTTCTAAAATTACTCAACAAATGAAAAAGATGAATAGAATAATAAATGAAGTAAACTCACTTAATGAAAAAGTTGATAAAATGAAAAATCTGAAAATCAATTTAGAAAATGAATTAAAGAAAAATTTACAAGAAAACTCTAAAGAAAATAAAGAACAGTTAGATTCTGTTAAAAGACAATTAGATGTTCTTAAAATTAAGTTAAATGCTCTTAAAACGGCGTTGAAGATTAATCAGCAGAAAATGCAAGTTAATAGAAAAGAAATTAAAGTACATCACACACTGCTTGACGCAATAGATAAAGTGCAACAGGCAATTAATAAAGTTATCTCGAAGTTGTTGTCCATTCACAAACGTAAATCTTAACACGTAGATATTTTTCCCAAAAGTCAAATTTAATCCTAAAAAATGCCTATAATTTATAAACACAATCTTAAACATTTTGCTTCAAATCAAAAAATTGCTCATGAACCACGTATGAATCCTGTTTATCATTATGATAATAGAGAAACAGTCGGAACAGAAAAGTTCCTAGGCACCGCAGGTGCCGTTCGCACGGAAGGAGCTGGGATCTTCTCTGGTATTGGTAGTATCGTTAACTTAATTAAAAATAATAAAGATTTGATTACATCTGCTGCAAAAGGAGCAGCTGCTATAGGTAGTACAGCTAGTGCAATATCAAATGCTGTCAAGTCTCAAAACGAATTAAAACAACTAGAAGCTATTCGTAAACTTAGGAATGATTCCGAAGAACTAAAAAAATTAAAAAAACTTTCAGATGAAACAAAGAACAAAATTGCTAACATTGCTGTTGGGGATAGTAAACATAATGAAAAAACAATTGAAGAAATAAGAGGTAATGGCGTGAGTAGCAACCTTCGGTTTAACCAGCAAAGCTGTAGCGGAGCTGGTCTAGCAAAATTCTAAAATATATTTTTTAGTAAAATTTTTTTTAGTAAAATTTTTTTAGTAAAATTTTTTAGTAAAATTTTTTTTAGAAAAATTATTTAAGTAAAATTATTTTAGCAGAATTTTTTCTGTCTGTGAGAAAAAACAAAAAGTCAAATTATTTTTTATAAAAATGTCTTCGCTTATCGAAAATAAATTTAGATTAGACGATCCTCCGTTCGTCAGTTACAATCAAAAAAAGAATGACTATATAAGAATTGCTATGAATCCCGGATCTTCCAGTAGAGTAAACACTGGAGGTGATTTAATTTTTGAAGTTGATAATCAGCAGAGTTATTTATATTTACCTGATTCATTTTTACACTGTGAATATTCTTTATATAGTGATGCTAATTTTACAACACCATTACCAGATACCGATAATATTACACTAGAAAATAATTTTTTTCCAAGATTATTTACACAAATGCGTTTAGATGTTGCAACTCAAAATATAGAAACAATAAGTGATTCCCCAGGTGTAATTGATACAATGCTTAGATTTATAACAATTGGTGAAAATAATAAAAAGTATGAAATCGAAGGTTGGTTTCCTGATACTAATGATGGTATAATTGTTGATGATTTAACTCACGCTGGAACAGATGCAGCAGGAATTGCGAAAGATGTAGAAAATATTGCAAAACATTTAAATAAAACAAATAATTATGCATATAAAGAAAGACGTGAATTTAACAAGAAAAGTAAACAGACAGTAAATTGGTCATTGTCTCCATTATTCGGATATTTAGATTATGACAAAATATCATATCAATTTAAATTTAAATTAATAATTCATCGTACGGCAAATAATGAATTAATCTTTTTTGGTAAGACTGGGAAAAAAGCATATTTAAAAATTGATAGACTTGAATGGTGGATTACGCATATTACTCCTAGTTTAGAGGTTGAAACAGCTATTGCAAAAAGATTAAATACTAACAAACCAATTCCAGTAAATTTTCTAAAGCGTACTGCTAGTTCAGTAACTTTTTCCGAACAAAGATTTAACTGGCATTTTACTAGAACTGCGAATACCCCAAGATATTTATTACTAACATTTCAAAGAAATAATTCTCCAAGTTTTGATAAGAACAATAATATTTTTCATATTAATACAATTCGAAGTTTACAAGTTTCATTAAATCAAACTCGATATCCAATTGATCCATTAAGATTCGATGATACCAATAATCAATTTATGGAAGGATATGATTGTTATCGAAATCTTTGTACAGAATTTGGAGTTGAACCACAATTAACTCCTGGAGATTGGAGACATTTATATCCAATTTTCTGTTTCGATTTAAGTGCACAATCTGAAGATATTATTAAAAATGGTTGTGATGTAACAATTAATATTGAAAAGAAAGATTCCACAACTTCATTGATGGCTTATGGTTTATTGCTAGAAGATGTAAAATATTCTATTGAAATTCTTAATGGAAAGATGGTAAGGATAGGCTAAAGCCAGAGGAGCTTCGCTCCGATAAGTTAATTAAAATTTTTTCATAACTAGAATAGATTAAAATTTTTGGTAACTTAAAATTTTTTGGTAACTTAAAATTTTTCATAACTAGAATAGATTAAAAAAATTCTTAACTTATAATTTATTCATAACTAGAATAGATTAAAATTTTTGATAACTTAAAATTTTTTTATTAAAAATGTCGCAAGCGAAAAGTAATAATAATAAAACTGTTGAATTAAAATTACGTAATATTGTTGACAAAAATACCCCTAAAACTATTACGATTAACAAAAAAAAGTATTACATAAGTAAACCAATGATAGAGAATATTCAATTACAAGAAGAAAAGAATGGGGGTATTCTCCCATTAATTCCACTAATAATAGGAGGCATAGCTGCAGCAGGAAGTGTTGCAGGTGGGACAGCTGGTATTGTCCAAGCAGTAAATAAAAATAAATCAGAGAAGGCAGCATTAGAAGAACAAAAACGTCATAACAGAGAGTTAGAGAAAGTTGCTAGG
This sequence comes from Prostheceraeus crozeri, assembly GCA_907163375.1. Classification (NCBI taxonomy): domain Eukaryota; kingdom Metazoa; phylum Platyhelminthes; order Polycladida; family Euryleptidae; genus Prostheceraeus; species Prostheceraeus crozeri. Next base: position 2,698 of record CAJQUW010002939.1, on the reverse strand, counting down.
GGTGAAGGAGTAGTAGATAATTTTATTAGTAAATTAAAATTAGTTGATGAAGGAAAACGAGTTCTTAAAAATATTCTCCGCAATGTTGATGATTTAATTGAAATTAAAGAAACTAAGGATGGTTCTGGAATATATCTAAGTCCTAGTATGATAAGGTAATAACCTCAGAACCTTTGGTTCTTTTCGATAAAACAATTATTTTATTTTATCTTTTAAATTTTTTTTATCTTTTAAAATGAATTCTAAAAATTCCGAAAATTTAATTAAATTAAAAATTTCTAATTTAGATTTATTGAATTATCTATTAAACAAAAATAAAAACTCAAATTGTAAAATTTATGAAGGTAACGGCGACAAACAAAGTTTGGCTACTACCTACGGTGGTGACATACAAAAAACATTAGAAAACTTTCCTGGATTTATTTGGAGTAAATATTCGAAAGAAAAACATCTTCCTGGTCATTCATATACTGGTCCAGGAACTCGATTAGATATAAGACTAGATGAGAATAATAATCCGAAACCAGGTGAAGAACCAATAAATAGAGTAGATGCCGCAGCTTACAGGCATGATTTAGCTTATCGAAATCATGATCTAAGTTCTCGACATGCAGCTGATAAGAAAATGATTCAAGAATTAGATAGTATTCAAAATCCTTCCTTTAGAGAAAGAATTGAAAGAATGTTTATTAAGAAAGCTTTACAAGCTAAAATATTATTCGGTCAGGGTTTAAATGAAACGTCAGCAAAGCTTTCTGAGAGCAACGCTCGAACTAATAACTCTGAGAGCAACGCTCGAACCTACGCGTCTGAAATTCATAAAGAATACAGAAGGCCTAAATATTTATTGAAAGTAAAAGTATTTAATAAAGATGATATTTGGAGTGCTGATCTTATTCATATGCCGAATGAAAGGGACTACAAATACGCATTGACCGTTATAGATTTATATACACGATATGCTTGGGTAAAGCCTTTAAAAAATAAAAGTGGTCTTTCAGTTAAATATGCGTTTGAAGAAATCTTTAAAGAAAGTAATAGAAAGCCAAAAAAATTGTTTGTTGATAAAGGATCGGAATTTTATAACAGAAACGTTCAGCCACTATTTGAAATTGTTTATTCAACTGAAAACGCTGGAAAAGCTGTAGTGATAGAAAGATTTAATCGGACGTTAAAAAATAAAATTTTCAAAAAGTTTACTCAGCAAGGAAATCAGAAATGGTTGAGGATATTACCAGGAGTTGTAGAAGAGTACAATAATAAAGTTCATTCTGGTATTGAAGAAACTCCAAAGAATGCTTCTGTCGACCCTGTTTTGATAAGAAAAAAAATATTCGAGAATAATAATTTGAATGAGAGTAATCCGAATTTGCAGAAACTTAAGCCGAAATTTAAAATTGGAGATAGAGTTAGAATATTTAAATATAAGAATAAATTTGAAAAAGGCTTCGTCGGATACTGGACGAAAGAGATATTTGAAATTTCTAAAATAAATCAAAGTTATCCGTTTACTTATGAAATTAAAGATTTAGATAATGAGGATATCAGAGGCCGTTTTTATCAAAATGAATTACAACGAACTGAGCTTTAGCTTTTTAATTATCATTATTATTATTATTATTTTTATTATTCAATTCTAACATAATATCAAGAAATGATACTCCTTTTTGTAATTTAAATAAAACATAAAGACATAATTGACCACAGTAAGTAGTTCCCGGTTTTTGAATTTGAAATGTATTATAAGTTCCATTTTCAAGTAATTTTTTAACTTCGTTTGTAGGTGGAAGACCGTATGAGTCAAAATAGTAATTATCTCCATTTTTATTAGACATACCTGCTGACCAATGTACGCCTTTTTCATCTGACGTATGGAGATTGGTTACGAAATTTACAGTTATTGATGGAACTTTGTTCCGGGAACTGAAGGTTCCTGTTGGCTTATTTTTTAGGAATTGTAATTCGTCTCTCATTAGAACATGAAAATTCTTTATTCCTAATTCATTTGCGATTTTCTTTAGGTCGAAATTTGTCGTAGTTTGCGTTCCATATAATTTAAAAAACTTATTTATGTTGCTCATTTTATAATAAAAAAATTTCTTAAGGGACCCCTAGAAGACAGAAGGGAGGGGGTAGCAGAACTACGTTCATATGATATTGAAGGATATATTCTTGCTGTTTCTTCCACTTTTGTTTCTTCCCCTATTAAAGAAATATTATTAGTCACATGATATATTTTAAAAACCTGAAAGATGGATAAAATTCATGAATTTGAAATTCTCAACTTTTATGATTTTCGCTGTCCTTGAACGGTCATGATTTAAGCAATGAAAATCGAACCGAAGGTTCTAGGGCTTCGCCCGATTGTAATTCTCAAATTTTGAGATTCTTAACTTTTATGATTTTTTCGGTGTCCTGGAACGGTCATGATTTAAGCGAGAAAATTGTAATTCTCAAATTTGAGATTACGTAATATTTTGAGACCGGCTAAATTTTTGAAATTTTGTTTTTTTGAAAATTTGTCACTAGCAAAATTTTCCCCCCTTCGGCCACGTGAAATTTGAAGTCTACCTAAATTTTTGAAATTTTGAAATTTTGATTTTTTTGAAAAAACCCCGCAAAAGTGTGACATCCGGCGCAAGCGAAGCGAAGCAAAGCGAAGCGAAGCGTCGCGCCGGATGTCACACTATATACTACT
>CAJQUW010002938.1:0-107187 GCA_907163375.1 Prostheceraeus crozeri | reverse complement strand
ACCTCCAAAACCTGCCTTTTCCACGTTGACGGTTTCTTGCCCTTTTCCTCCCAAAACCCAAGAAACTGAGTCCAAATGCGCGTTCACGCATTTTTCTCACCTCTTAGCTTTCAACTGCGCTATTGCACAGACTTTCTACCGTCTTCTCACACCAAAGTTGGAAGTTTGGCAGGAGGGGGGTGGGTGGAGGTCAGAACTTTTTCTCTCCGCTTGAGTTGGGTAAGAAGTTCCTCGAACCCAACATTTCCGGTAGATCGGAATCTGCCTCCGTTTTCCCATCCGAGGCCTCCTTCATGCCGAAATCCAGCCTTCTCATTCCCACCGCCCCCAACATTCACCCTTTTCACACTCACTCCCTACACATCACTTCCTTACCTTACCCGAACACTCCTTCCTTCCTTCCAGAGGGGGGAGGGACCAGCTTCCCCTCACGGACCATTCCTGCTCAGACATCCTTGGCGAAACTCCCTTCCTTCCAGAGGGGGGGGGGGCTGAGTCAGCATGATGACTCGCACTGTTCACATTTTGTCCAGATTTTGCAATGTGCTTACTAATTACATTCATTTTCCACGAGGTGAAGTAGCGGAATGTTGATTTTCAATTTCGTTCCTATGGACAAGAATATGTTACTGATGCTTCTGAGTTTTATACACGACATCTGCGGAAGATTATTTCTCGGATGGACAACTTTCATGGTTACGGCAATCATTTGCTTCTGAATAAAATAAAGTATATTGTCATTGCTATTAGTAAAGTGGGTTTCAATGATGTTAAATCAAAGACCAAATAAAGTATTTTTTCATGACACTTGTGTTGTGCTAAACTTTCTAGTGCTGTGGTGAACACTGTTTTCATATATAACATTCTAAACTCTCACTGCAGTAGAAAACTGCTTTTAGTAAACCTGATGAAGCGAATCTAACAGTCATGGAGTTTGAATTTTCTAATAAGGAAACATTTGCCAAGTGTCTCCAATAAAACTTTCTAACACTGTGAAAGTAAGTTACAAGACAATCTACACTGTGCAGTAAAACCTTTTCGATAAAACTTTCTAGTGCTGTGATGAGTTCGGTCAGTCATACGTCAATGATCAATCTTTTTCTTTTTTCTCATCCCAAAACCTCCAAAACCTGCCTTTTCCAAGTCTGACGGTTTCTTGCCCTTTTCCTCCCAAAACCCAAGAAAATGAGTCCAAACTGAGCGTTCCACTGCATTTTTCTCACTCTTAGCTTTCAAATGAGCTATTGCACGACTTTCTACCGTCTCTCACACCAAAGTTGGAAGTTTGGCAGGAGGGGGGTGGGTGGAGGTCAGAACTTTTTCTCTCCGATTGAGTTGGGAAGAAGTTCCTAGACCCAACATTTCACGTAGACTCCGAATCTGCACTCCGTTTTCCCATCCGAGGCCTCCTTCATGCCGAATTCCAGCCTTTCTCATCCCAACACCACCAACATTCACCCTTTCCACACTCACTCCCTCACACATCACCTTCCTTCCCTTACCCGAACACTCCTTCCTTCCTTCCAGAGGGGGGGAGGGACCTGCTTCCTCCTCACGGACCCATTCCTCTCAGCACATCCTTGGCGAACTCCCTTCCTTCCAGAGGGGGGGGGGGCTGAGTCAGCATGATGACTCAGCATTTCACATTTTGTCCTTGATTTTGCAATGTGCTTACTACTCATCGGAATGCCGTTGGGTAGAAATTGACCCCATTTAAAGATGTGAAACATGCAGTCTTCGCTTATTACTTCAGTATAATTTTTAGATATATCTATAAGTTCCAGAGAACTTTTTAAATGTGTAGGTGCAAAGTTCACAAGTTGATTCGAAATACGGCCGCAAAAAATCCAATCAACTTTGTTAATAGGGTTATTGGTAACCGAAGCAATAGGCCTGAGAGGACACTGATTACATTTACTTATCTCTTTATGATCTTTAATCAACGCGTAGAAATTTGAAGGTTGGCAAAAATATTATTTATCATAGTGTTCGCTTGCTTCTCTAAACTATTTTTCTTACTTTTATTGATTGGGTTATACGTGACTATCTTTTAAGATCTCCTCAGCTCTATCATTTCTGAGGCTTTCATGACACAAAGTCAATAGCTTTTATCGGTAGGTAGCTGTAATCAAAAGGTCATTTTTTCAAGAATTCTTTTAATGTTTCACATTTTTTATTGAAGCTTGTATAGTTCTTGTATATATCTTTGTGTTTGACATGAGACACTTCAGTTTTAACGGCTTCAATTATTTCTTTTTTGAACAACAGTAAATTGACTTCGTTTTCGTTATCCATGCAATTGGGTAACGTGACAGTATTTTTATGAAAAGGTATGTTCGTAAAGTCATCATTGCCAGTGTCATTTCTAAGCTCGAGGTTAAATTTCCAACGCACATTATGCGTCAGTTTTTCTAACGCTAAACATCATCCATAAACTCATCAGAATTCAAGTTTGGTGGAATCCTGAAATTGGGGCCTTTTTTGAGAACATCAATCAAATCAAATGGTAAATCAATGTTCGTTTCGTTCGTATACAAACTACAAGATGCGTCACGAGAATGTTGAAGTTTACCCAACTGGTCCTGCGGAGGGACGCGGCAAAGATATTCATCTGCATACTCGAAAGGAAATGATGGCTTGACTGTGATGATACTTCATTCTACCATGTGGGTATTTATCATAAGATAACTGTCCCCATTTTTTACCATGTGTTGTGAATATTAGCTCTTCTTCCTTACGCAAATCAGCCCCTAGTAAATGAAGCAAATGCTCAAGGATATCCACGTGTAATCTCCTTGTAGTTGTAAGGTACTTTTCGTAGTAGTGCGACTTTTCCTGCAGAAGCTATGAAGGTAGACATTGAAGCGTGTAAAAGTAGTTTTTAATTGAACGGATGTGCTAACAATGACATAAGAAAGTGCAACAAAACCAAAAATAAACACAAATCAAATGATAGCAAAAACAATACAAAATCAATAAGTAGCAAATGTACACTAAAGTTGCCTTTTGTCAGCGATAGTTTAATAAGATAAATTAACTAGAAACTAGACTCAACTAAGACAAACTAGAAATCAACTTTGTAACTACCGGAAATAAGAAACTGCGCCAGGCTTTGAAAAGAAATAGCCCGTGCAAAAACATAGCAATTGTGAAATCTGCGTAAAACTTCCTGATAAGTATAATTGTGATAAATCATGCGTTGTTCATGAATTTGAGTGTAAATTTTGTAATTCTAAATGTATAGAAAAACTGCTTGGCCGTTCAGTTTGCGGTATAACGAACATAAAAATAGCATCATCAAACGTGATTTTCATAGCGCCTTGAGAGATCAAAAAAAATTTGCAACCCGTGTACCAACATAGATAGCTTCAATATTAATTTCTTAAAGTGTGTGCACGATCCAATTGAGACAAGTTTGATGGAATCTCGTTTGATTAATTTTCGTAAGCCAGAATTGAACAGGCGTCACGAGGGTGTTGTTGCACCCAGTGGCGGACCCAAGGGGGGGATGCCGGGATGCATCCCCCCCCCCACCAGCTCAAACGTGATTGTGGATTGTAAATGTAAGCAATACATTTTGGCAATTAGTTCATTAAAAGTACAAGTAATGATCGTAGTCTGGAACATATTTGGCCCAGTTTCTCTTGTGATTATATAATAAACATCTGGATTTCTTATCAGCATGGAGACATGAATTAAGGAAAGGCGAGAACCTCTAACCAAGGAATGAAGAGGTCTCTGCAGAAGTTTGCTTACATTAAACTGTAGCATCTCTGACGCACAAGGCGCAGGTGACCTGCTGTTTAATGCCGATTTTAGAAGTTCCACTTGAATTATGTAATTTGCAGATGTAATTCCTATCAACTCCGGCAAGATTTCGTTAAGGTTGAATAAGTGATTCTGTACCTGACGACCAACCGAATTACGCGAGCGACGAGTGGCGAGTGAGCTATCCACTTGTTCCTGAATTTCCAATGAGAACGCATGATTTGCACATTCTCGCATTATTCGTTCTTGATAGCTTTATAAACGACGTCAACTGAGAGGAGAGCCAAGTTGAATTACTGCTGCTACTTTTCGTGCAAACTTTCATCCCTATCTGTCCTTCATCATTGGTTATTTTGATTTAAAGAAGTAAGCATTCAAATTTTGAAGATGAAAATGATGAAATGATGCATTCACATTCAAGGTCGGTGGTACAATACGGTATGGGGTAACCCCCTCAGCGGCACCAGAAGCCCTGTCGCTGCGTCGTTTCTGACAGCAGATTCGACTAACTCCGGCGTGAGGGACCTCGGGCCCGGGTAACTGCCTGGGTGTTCCTCTTTGGTGGAAAAGCGGAAGAGCTCAGCTATCGAAGCTTCGCCAGAGGAAGAATAACTCAAGGGCTTAGTGTACCACCGACTTGGCCATGAGAAGTAGGATGACCCCAGTGACGGCTGGTCACCACTTACTGTATGTTTTAATAACAAGTTTAGAACTCCTCCCCTACTTCGTCCGGATGACCTGTCTGGGTGTAGTGTCGAGAGCAACAACTTTGACAGTCTGAGAAGCTAGCAGGTACCCTGATCGGATGCCATCGGAGAAGGACCGACCTGAGAGTGGAGACGGAAGTTTAAAGTTGCGATCGATTCGCCAGCAGCTCCGGTCATGAGTCAGTAGCGCGTCTCATCTCGAAAGTAGTTAAGTTAGGGGTAAAATTTGAACTTGTATTTCCAGTTACTTTTGAGAAGTCGCTGAGGTTACACGTACAGCAGCAAGTCTCACAGCCAATTTTTTCAACTATTTTGTTCAGCGTTGATTTTCCACAAGAATACACAAAAAATGACGAGTAATTTGCTCTTCACATCAGATTTATAAAATTCCTAAGAAAAATTAGTTAAAATTAAATTACATAGTATGTATATACATGTATGCTATAGCTGCTTTAATAAGCCACAAGTAATCGTCATATGAAAACATTATTGCGTTATCACTAAATTATATTGCATTTTAAAGGAATGGATTTATAAAGACTACACAATTACAAATTTAGCCTTAGGCCCCATGAATATTACAGTCAAATTTCTTGCCTTAATTAGATTTCTCAATGATTCTAGGAAAATAGGCTGAAATCATTGCTGATAACAAAAGACTATCAATGCTATGACAAATTGTTGTCAACTAATAAGCTTGAAAAGAAGATGTAACTTATGACTGTTGAATTGTAAAACATAATGCCGTGCCTGAATTTGAATCTACGGATTTATTCAACTAGAGCATTGAGGCACCTGTTTGACTGCTTGAGTACAACACCAATCATCCCCCCCTAACAGAAATTTCTGCGTCCGCCACTGGTTGCACCTACTGTTAGAATCATCTAGTAAGGCAGTGACCAAGCGTCTGGACGCGAAACGTTTGCCGATTTTACCTTTATTATATTTTACTTAAACATTTGTGTGTATTCGATTCGGCATTATAAGTATTTGGGGAGAGATTTGTGACGGTTTCCTTGTATTCATTACAATACTGAATTCAATTTCAATACATGCAAGTCTAAGGCATTTCATAATCAATAAGTATTTAACCATCAACAATTATGCATTATGCAATTTTCGAACTAAGCATATTATCAATCCGAAATAAAGATACCTTGTAATTCATGAAAGCAAATATAGTTATGTTTGAAATATATAAGTCAACATGGTTGTACAAAATATATCATTTGATTGAATTGATGTTAATTAGCTTGGTTAAGTAAACAGAGCTAAACAAACGTCTTCTTAACCCTTTCGCTGCTGAGGCAAATTTCATCTCATTCCCTCAGGTGCGGATGGTAAGTTAACTTACCATGATCAACATTCTCCTCAGTGCGGGATGGTAAGTTAACTTACCATTGATAAAATCACTCATCTTATCACCTAAAACCGACTGCAAATGACACATGTTCAACTTGTTTTTCTTCATTGCTTCCTCAACTCCTTTATACGCCCCACCGCGAGCGTGCATGTTTTTTCTATTATCTGACATTCTCATTATCTCATTCTCTTGTAAAGGTGTCACAAACAATTTTGAAGCCCCTCTTGCAGAAATCGTTTTCGCTCCTTATCAAATTGACGGTTGTCTTGTTCATTGGTTGAAAACTCAGGTCTATGTGATCGTAAGGAAGCGATAATTTTCCATTGGCTTCAAGATTGTTTGACCAACACAATAATCAGTCGATCCACAGATGATTTATCAGGCTGAGAAGGAATAGTTCACTAGTATTATTATAGCGGGTATTCATTATCCTTAAAAAATTTCGTTTACTTCTTCCACCACTGCTAATCAATGACATCAATAGAAGCCGAGAATTAGTAATAATTGATTGAACTGGAAAACTGTAGAGATTTGCATTGATAACGTCAGTTCATTCTTATGGGTTCATATTATTAATTTTCCTTGATATACCTACATGTATATACTCATAATTCACATTGCATTGCATTTTTCCTAATGAAGTAATGCTATGCTTTGTGTTACTATGTCTCTTGCATCCAGTCAAATGAATTTTTCCATATTGTCAAAATGCAGCCCATCCTTTGTCGCATTATTTTATATGTTGATTTTTCATTTCCCTTTTCCTATACCTGCTTGCTGCATATTGAGATGTTTTGTACAAGATTTTTACATTTCTATACTTTTTGAAAGCTGTTGTGCCTGCCAATATGAATTTTGAATCTGTGGTCAGTCTTTCCCGGGAATGGTCAGTGCATTTTTGACGGAAGTGAGTAATGGGAAAAAGACCGTTCCAGGACACCATAAAATTCAAAAAATAGTATCTTTAAAAACGACTAAATTTATCAATTTATGTCATTATTTCAGGTTTTTAAGACCTAAATTCATGAATTTAGTCGTTTTTAAAGATACCGATTTTTCAAAAAATGGTACTTTTTAAATGGTCTAAATTCATGAATTTAGGTCATTTTTCAGGTTATGAAGAAAAAAACAGTTTTTAAAAATACCCAATTTTCAAATTTTTCAAAATTTCAAATTTGTGATTATGACATTTTTCATTGCTTAAATCATGACCGTTCCAGGACACCGAAAAAATCATAAAAGTTAAGAATCTCAAAATTTGAGAATTACATTTTTCTCGCTTAAATCATGACCGTTCAAGGACACTAATATTGGTATTTTTAAAAATGTCTTTTAAATCCATTTTTTTCAGGTTTTTAAAATATAACATGTGACTAAAAATATTTCTTTAAAAATGAATGAAACAAAAGTGGAAGAAACCGCAAGAATATATCCTTCGTTATCATATGAACGTAGTTCTACTTTAATGGACATTGAAAAAATGAATAAAGAAAAACACAAAGATAGAGTACGTTATATGAAAGATAAGGAATCTCAATTATTACTAAGATTAGAGCATTATAAAAAATTAAGAAAGAGATGGACTAATGTTAAGAATGTAACACAAGGAATTGGCATATTCTTATCAATAAGTTTAGGTGCTTTCACAATTGTTATATCTTCAGGTGTTTTAGTAATTCCAGTAGTTGCTACAGCTTTAACAGGTACGGATGTTTTTGCAACTTCACTTGTTACAATGTTAGATAAATCTTTAATAAATAAGAAACGAAAATCATTAAAAACTAAGCATTAACATATTAAAGAAGTCTATGATAAACTGCATTATTACTTTCAAAGAGTATGTGATGATAATGTTATTACGTTAGATGAGATTGAAAAATTTGATCAAATAGCTAATGAAGCTAATAGAATATCGTTTCAATTACAGTCAGAAAAAGATAATGATAAGAATAAAAAGGTTGATAAAACTTTTAGTGATGGTAAAATTTCTAATGAAGAAAATGATAAAATTTTTTTAGAAGAACTAAAAACATTATTAGACAAAACTTTATTGAACAAATCTTTAGACGAGAAAACTTAAAAGGAAAAGATGTTAGACAACAAAAAAATAAAAAAATAATTTGTTCAGTAAAATGTTTTTGCTGTATTCCAATGTTACCACAAAATTCAAATATTATATTTTAAAAAAAAGATAAAATTAAAGCTTATAATAATAACAAAAAAATATTATAACACTATATTTGTATATCTTTTATCACTCGGCAAACAAATCTTCTATAACTCTATCATGAATTTTTTTATCAATATTAATTGTAATAAATCCATAATCTTTTGACCAAGCATTGTTACACGATTGTTTAAATTCATCTCTATCTCTTATACATAAATCTCTTAACAAATCACATAAGTTTCTTGCATTTATTTCAAATAGTATAAATATATTTGCATTCTTTCTAATAACACTTCCGTCTAATGAATACATACTTTGTGTTAAATAAAAAACACTACAGTTATTGTGTCTACCTCTTGTGAAATAATTTCTCTGAACTGACTGATTTTTATCATTAACACAATCATCAAAAATTACACAATGTTTCATTCTTTTATCTAGTTTACTAGGATCTTGCATATTGCCACTGTCATCTATTAATTGTATATTTATGTGTTTATTTTTATTAGATTCTACTAACTGATTATTTTTTGCTGCTTCTTCACACCACGAACTTATTTCTTCTTCATATTCAGATTTTTCGTATTCTTCGAATAGGGAAGCAATTGCTGTTTTTGTAAGATTATTTTCAAATCCATATTTTAAAAATTGATAGATGGGTTGTTCTGCTGTTGTTGCATAAATTATAAGATTGTTATAATCCAAAAAATTTAGAGTTGTTGAAATCTTAAATAATTGATACGTTTTTCCACATCCTTATCTTCCACAAATAACTGACAAAACTTTATTAGATAAATTTGGATGATGATTAAATTTAAGTTTTTTTTTATCTAATGGAGGTAGTTCACTCATTTTTAATAAAAAATTATTTTAATTTTAATTTTATTTTTTGTTTTAAAAGAATAAGAAGAAGAATAAGAAGAAGTAAATTAAACTTCTCTAGCTTCGCGTGGGAGTTTATACCTCCCGAACCAAAAGATCTATCATAATCTCTTCACCTCCAAAATTTATTTCTTGTCCTTTCTCATCAGTGATTCTAATGTTAATGTTGTTAATAGTTTTTCTTGTAATAGGGAAATATATTAATGTTTGTGGAATTACATTTAATCTATAACCAATGGGTACAGTAAAAGCTGGAAAACTGAATATTAAATTTGACAATTTACCATTTATATATCCTCCTTCAATAATGTCACAATGTACAACAATTGAATTTATTTCAGTTATTTTTGGAATCTTCTCACCTAAATGATAACCTTGACTATAGGTTTGTTTATTAAATCCTAATGGCTTTGACAATGATCCATCATGATTAAAATCAACTTGATGATTTTCGTCTAAAGTAAGAGAAAATTTATTAACTGCCGGTTCAACTGCAAAATGTAATTGTTTCTTATCTTTAAATGGTATACCTAAATGTCTCTTAATTTCATTTGATATTGATTCAACTTCGTAAGAACCAGGAAGAAAAGTTAGTATTTTCCATGTTTTGCCTTTATCAGTAGAATATCTAAATTGATCATTCACATCTTTGATGACGTTTTGAATAGTGTTAAATGTAGAGAAAGTAGTCAATGCAATTTGATAATTTTTATTCTGTTCTAAATGAAGAATGGGTTCTAAATTACAAGTGTGTGATGAAGTAGTTGCTATAATTTTTAACGTCGTACTAAATTTTGATGAACCCAAAATTTCTGTTAGATTTTATAAATGATTATTAATTATTAATATATTATTGATTATTATGTCCTTCTTTTATTGCAGATATTAAAATATTTAATCTATTTAGTAATTCTTGTGGATCATCTGATAAGAATACAGTTGTTTCAGTTTTAAAACCTTTTCCTACTTTAACTCCCTTTGATAATAAATTTTCTAATTCTCTATAACGTTTAAGAGATTTTACTACACCAACTCTATCAAACATAGCCTTTTATTTTATGAGATCTTCTACAGCATAATTTTTTAAATCTGCTCCTCTTAAAAGATCAACAAAATTTCTATCTAAACTAATAGGTGATTTATCTGGCGTAAAAATTAACCCCCGTAAAGGTTGTGGAAATATTTCTTTTCCACCAAGATAAAATCTTGCAAATAATTTTTTATCTAAAGAGAAAGTAGAATGTTCGAATAACATAGATTTTGGCATTTTTTTATCTATGTTTGCTTCTAGCAAACCATAATCATCTAATAGTGTTTTAAGTACTGGATCCGCTATATCAACACGTTTTTCATTAATTTGTTTTTCAAGAGTTTTAAATGGTTCGACAGTTTTTTCATAATCAGTTTTTACTTCTTCAGTCAATTTTACTTGGTCAAACATATCAGATTGAATACCAGCTTTTCGCATTCTATGCTGAAGATGATTTTCTTCCATAATATTTCTTTCTTTTATTAATTCTTCTAATTGTTTTATTCTTTTAAAATTATCAGCTCCAATTTTATCCATTTTTATATTATAATTTTATATGATAATTTTATTTATAATTTTAATATTATATATATTTTATTATATTATTTTATATTTTTTATATTATTTTATATTTTATATTATTTTATATTTTTATATATATCAAATTTATCTATCTTAGAAATTAGAAAATTAAAAAGGTTCAGTAGTTATTCCATCAGGTAAAATTTTTCTTTTATCATCAAATGGATCTAATGCTAATTTATGTTCCTCTTTTAAATACATTTTATGTTTCTTTGAATTAAGTCTATAATTACATGCTGTTTTTATTTTATTATTAAATAATGTATTCTTATAATCTTGAAATGTTATTTGATTAGCCACTGATGCCTTTGAAATTCCTTTTAATGTTTTATGTGTTTTAATATTATTAGTTGTGTTATAACAATAACATTTAGATTTTAAAAATATAGCTTCTGTTATGAAATCTTCATTTCCTTCTAGTTCATCTTTTACTTTACATAAATCAGAAGGATGAATGATATCTTTTATTTTATCTATTTCTTTAACAAGTGTAGAATTATACGGTATTGTTAATTCTAAGAAAACAGAATCGGTATCTGTAAAGTGTAATTTATAGTTTTTGCCATAAGCAGGTACTAAATAATCATATATAAATCTATACATAAATAGTTTAGCTAATTCTAATATAGTGAATCCAATAAAATTAAACTTATCATGTTTTACGCTGATTCGACGTAAATGTACAGCACATAGTTCATCACTAAATCTAGTAGTTCTTTTATATGTAGGCTTCCTAGTTAAATTTTGAAATCTATCTATCTTTATCATAAACTATTTCAATATTTTGTCTATTACGCACATTTTCTAAAGTCTTACCATAAAATGCATTATTCATTAATTTGAAGAACACGTTTCCAAAATCATCTTTATTTCTTTTAGCTATTTTACGTTTTTCAATATTGAACTCTATATAATTTTCTAACCACCTAGATTTTCTATACTCTAGCCTTCGATGTATTTTGGTGAGAATCATTCCATGTTCTAAATACCAATCTAGCATTCTTCCTTCAACAACATACTTTCCTTTATTACTTTGTGTTAACATAAGTTTTTTTGTTGGTCTGTATTTTTTAGGAATTATAGATTTTTGATAATCTGAAAAATCTTCTATATTGGGAATTTTGTTTTCTTGACAGAAAGGATAATATTTTGTTGCGCCCTTTATATAATCAGGGTATACTAAATCAACTTCATATATATAACCATGATTATAATTTCCATCATATATTTTTTGATAATCTAGAATATTACACCATGACATTTCACCTGTTGGTAATTCTTGTATCATGCAAGAAGAATATAAGCTATTAAAATCATAATATAACAAATAGTTTTCTCTCATGATTTCATCAACTGCTGCTTGACTAACTTCATTTGATATAAGTCCTTCTATATTTTGATTAAACAGTTTTATAAACTGATCGCTTTCTTCTGGAGATAAAGGTTTCATTATTCCATAATCATCAGGATTTACTTTTTTATTGTAACACTGTACATAACGATTACCTAAAACTGATGAAACTCCACCTCTAATTCCAGATTCAAAAAATAATAATTTATCATATGTATTTTCTTTATAATGTTTAAGTTTAACATTTGTATGTTTTAATCCTGCTAACCATGTTAAACCTGGTGTAGAATAACAATAACATGGATCTATTCCGTAATATTCTATGCACATGTCACGAAAGTTTTCAAAAAGATCAGCTAGTATTAACCCTCCAGGCGGTGGGCCCTTCAGCCACCTTCCAGGCGGTGGGGGGGGCATATTTATGCCCCCCCAGGATATCCTAAACTAAGTGTGCGAATTTTATGAAATGCTGGCCCTTACACATTTCGGACATGCTGAATTCAGTGGTGCCATTTGCATTACTTAATTTGACTGTCTTCATGCTATAAATAGCATTTCAAAATTTGAAAATGCGTTTTTTTTCAGAAAAATGTATTTTTTATGTTTTTAGCGAAATTTTATCATCAGATTATCGCAAAAATTGACTCAAACATGTTTCAAGTTCTCTGAATACAATGGTGATGTTCGCATTGCTTTAAAATTTGAATATATGCATAAATAGCATTTTAAATTTTGAAAATTTATTTGTTTAGTTATTATCAAATAAAATTATATATATAGTTTTTTTTTGAGGTAATCAACAGAGAGGACTCTAAAAATATTGAAACATTTATCACTCTTATCAAAAGAGCTTTTTGTTAATGTCATAGAAGCATATTTGATTCAAACAAATGTTTTTCATTGTTGAATACAACTCAAGTTGATCAAATTTGGTTACAGCTGATTATGAAGAAAAATGTTACCGATTCCAATGCAGTCAAATTACTCACGCAATAGCGCCTTCGGCGTGTTTGTAAGTGATGAAAGGATGCAGTGGGAAGGCGATTGAACGTGATACGCAGACTTATTGCCTCTACTGCCAAGGTGTTTAGAACCAAGGTGTTTAGAAAATCTTTTATAGTGTTTAGAACTCATTTTTTCTACAAATTTTGAAAACAGTATTCCATATATTTATGTTCAAATAGTACATGTACATGCCTACATGTAGAAAATACATTGCCTACATGTAGAAAATACATAACATATACATGTGAATATATTTTCAATACATAACAGTAATGAAAAAGATGTAAAAACTAATATTACTCTATAAAGTACTTACAATATCATTGTAAGTAGTATATGCAGCTTATTTTCAAATTTGAATTGGTAAACCGTGATAAGCATAAAGTTATTTATATTCAAATAAGTTATTCTATACGTAATGAGTGATTCCAAGCAATAGCAATTCATTCATAGACAAAATTTCTGAAGAATTTCACTGATTTGATAAAATTTCGAAAGTACTTTTCAATAAAGGTCATGTAAAGGTCGTTTCTGTGATCCAATTTTAATAATTTTACAGGAAATTGTCAAAAATACGCAAACAATAAGCTACTGAAAATTTCAGAATCATACGTTTCATATTTCATGAATTAGATCAAAAAATACAAAGGGGGGGGCATAAATATGCCCCCCACCGCCTGGAGGGTTAATACATCTATCTGAAGATATTTCATTGTATAATCATACATTGTTTTACAATTTAACTCTCTCCAATTCTTTTCAGCTTCTGCATAGTCTTCGTCAGATAATTGTGATTGTTTTAATGTTGATTTAAATTTATTTATTGGAGGAAGTTGTTTTTCTTCCATAATTTTATTCACAGAATTAAAATCTCCAGTTATATCAGTCTTCGACTGTGAGCCGCAGGCTATATACTCATACGGAAATATGCCTTTTAAAGGTTTTAAATTATATTTATTTAATATTTTACATTGTTCAGGTTTCACAGTTTTTCCCATAACATCTAATGAATAAGGAGTAAAAAATCTAAATGCATCTAAAATTCTAATACAACCTAATTGCATTGAAAAATATTCTTCTTTTTGTTTACATAGTACATTTATTTGTTGTTGTTGTAATTTTCCAGATGAAAATAAATCTTTCATTATTAAATGGAAATCATATTTAGAACCATTGTAGAAATATAAAGGAACAAAGTTATACTTAAATTTATTAGCATTAAGATTACAAGAATTATGTGCTGCACCTCTATATAATCCATTTAGATTATCATGATCTTTTACTTTGACGGCAGAGCCGTCGCTTCGCTTGTCAAGATATCTACTTCTGCCAGTTTTATAATTATTTGTAAAACCTTTTTCACAGTAATAACAATTTATTTCATTATAAAAATGTTTTCTTTCTTCATCCGTTAATGGAATCATTGGTATATTTGTTTCAAGCAATTGTGAAAAACGTCCTTGTAATTCTTCTACTTTCTTTGTAAACATTTCTGAACTATCTTCACCATAGTATTGATAATATTCTGATCTAAATAATTCAGGATAATTTGAATGAATGTACATTCCCCAACATAATGGTTTTTGTTCAAATAAATATTTTTCTTTACTTTGCTCAGATGTACTTTTTTCATATTTATAAACCGAAGGTTCTAGGGCTTGGCCCGTACCATTTTCAGAATTATCATTTTTAGAATTATCATTTTCAGAATTATCATTTTCAGAATCGGGCGAAGCCCTGGAAGACATCTCCGATGTCTCGTGCTTTTGTGTCATATTAACATTATATGCTTCGAAATCACAATAAATAGTAAAGGGTACTTTATTTTTAAAATACCATTTATTATATTCTAAATAATCATCTTTTGGAAACGTGTTTCTTACTGCTTCACTTTGTTGACAATTCTCCAAATAACTATTCATTTCTTCTTTAGTTCTAAAACTTGTCATACATTGAAACCAAGGAAAATTAGGATTATCTGAAGTTTTTGTAAATATAGAAACATCTTTACACAATATAAAATGACCCTGATAATATAATATATTCGCTTGTGCTGGTTGTTTTGTTTGTTTTAATTTTTCAAATTTATCTTGATATATTTCATGTGTTTCATCAATTTCTTTTGTAAGATTAAATGTATTTCGATGAAAATTTTGATTTAATATTTGTAACTGATAACTATATTCTTTATCATATTGTCCTTTATATTGTTGTAGACATTTTTTTAAAGATTCACTTATTTTTTGATTGGTTTCATTTTCTTCATTATTTAATTCTTTATTGTCTTTATTATTTTCTTCATTTAATTTTTGTATCGTTTCTATCTTATTTTGATATTTATGGCCATATTCTTGTACAAATATTTTTGTTTGTTGTTGATAATCTGTTTTACATTTTTGTAAACTTTCATTTAAATTTTCTAATTTTTGTTGATATTCTGAAGATAAAGATGAATATTTGTAATTATAATCATCATTACTTCCTTTATAATTATTATGATTAATCATTATTGGTGATAATGTTTCAACAATTTCAAATTTTTCAGTACATATTATATTTCCTTGGTAAAAAATATTATGATGCATGTAATTTCCTCTATCATTATATACTATTTCTGATTGACATAAATTTTTATTATTCAAATAAAATTTTTTTGAATCTGAGTAAAGTGGAGTAATTTTACCAATTGAAACATAATTCACATTTAATTCAAAAACATTTACTTTTATTAAATTTTTATTCTTTTTATGAAACTTTATTAACCTATTATAATCATATGGAAATTCATGTAAGCCATCAGAAAGATCAAATTCATTTATATATTCTTCTTTATTATAATGACTTAGTCTTTCTTTGTGATATTTTGCAGGATGTAAATGTGCTATAATACTCCACAGAAAACAATAATCATCTTCATTTTTTATGTTGATTATTTGTGGTGAACTGAAAGGTAAAGGAACATAACTACCACCAGTATTATTTTTATATTTATCAATTACTATTTTCTTAGATAGTATTTTAACAAATCTCCAACCAGATTCACGTAACTGTGCTTCAATTATACAATTTTCTAATTTAAGTATCATTTGTTCAAATTTGGATTGTATATCATTTACATTATGAATTTCTTGTGAATTTGTAAAATGTCCTTGTATTATTTCTTCAGGAATTCCATCAGGTCCATTTTTTGTATAAAGTACTTCTACATTCATATAACATTTGAAAGATTTCTTAAATATATTATAAAAGTTGGTTAGAATATCAGAGAAAGTTTCATCGGTTTCATTATGTTCAACAGACTGATTAAATAAATATTTTATATTTACTAAGGCTTCATCGGTTCGTTCAGCTTCATCAAATTCATCTATTTCGTTAAATTCATCTGTATCATTAAATAAATATCTCCCATCTGGTAGGGACTCATCTTCACTATTAAAAACTTTTTTATATTCCGAATGTGAATAATCATCAAATATTTTTTTAACTTTTATATCAGTAGGCAATGTTTCTAGATAGTTTTTATAATTATTTAATTTCAATATATTTCCTTCATCAACTCGATCTACATTTTGTAAATGCAATTTACTTTGTAAATGAGATTGATAACTTCTTTTTGTTTGCAACTTTTTTTCACATGAGACACAATAAAACTTTTCCATTTTTTTAATTTTTTTAAAGAAAATTTTGTGTTTTAATAATTAAAAAAAAATTATGTTTCATAATAAAAAAATAAAAAAATGTTTGAAGAGTATAAAATAGAACATGTACCAGTTTCAAAAAATTATAGACATCCTACTAATCCACTTACTCCTAAACAAAAAGTAAAATTTTATTATCATCATAAATATATGCAATTTGTTAGAGATTATAAAGTAAAACATGGTATACCTAAATATACTAAAACAAATGATTTTCCACTTTGTTTAAGAAGCTTTAAGTATTCTTAGCATTTAATAATTTATGGTGGTTAATTAATAAAGATAACTTAACAGTATATGATTTAAAAACATTAAATAAATTAAATATTCCTCCATATATTTAAACCATTTTAAAACAAAATATTATAAAAGAAATTAAAAGATGAATTATAAAATATGTTTTTAGTTCATTATAAAAAATATATATAATGGAAATATTGAAAATATATATATCGATAAATATTATGAAAAAACTTGTTTAATTATTAAATATTTCACTAACGCCATTTATTAATGGTTTTATATCATTATATGTTTTTTTGGCTTCATCAATTGTCGATTTGGCATCAGAAAATGTAGATTTAACATCGGATATTATTGGTGTTGCTTTTCTTAAACCGTTTCTAACATCATTTGTTGCAATTTTCAAATAGTTTAATGTTTCATTATCTTATAATCTATTAGGTATTGGTATACCAAATTTTGCATTTAAATAATGATCAAAATAAAAATAAAATGTATCAGGAATAATTTTTAGTGGTACTTTTGCTTCAGATTCTAAAAACATAATTATTTGTTCTATAACTTGATTTGATAAATGTTTTGTATTTGCATACATTCTAATATCAAAATCTTAAGAGTTATTATAGATTTCATGTTCGGTATCTACTAATATATTCAAATCTTTATCATATACTTGCATATGTTCACTTATGGTATCAACACGTATTATTCCATATTTATGTTGTGTATAATAAGATAAAGGCATATTTATTTTATAATTTTTATTAATATCATTAAAGAATGCTGCATTATTTTGTGTAGTTGTAAAAAATGTTTGAATGTTTTCTCTAATCTTATTATCTACATCACAAGCTTTATGAGCTAATACAACTATTTGAATATTTTGATGTCTTCCTTTTGTAAATATTTCTGACATATTTTTTTTGTTTTGATAAACTTGCAACATCATCTAAAATTAGTAAATATTTATTTTCTGGTGTACCAGCAAAACTTTCCATATCTTGTAACTCATCTAATTGTTTATCATTATAAACGTTTGCAAAAGTTGGCCATTCAGAAGTATGCATACAAAAAGTATGTACTTTTGTTTCATCCTTATAATATTGGTTTATATATTTTTTAATAAACGTAGTCTTACCACTTCCAGTTTTACCGTAAACAATGAAATGTAAATTTTCTTGATGCATTTTACCTTGTTTAATATTTTTATTATTTGTTTTATCCTTAATCTTATCCTCATCAGTCTTCCAACTTTTAAAATTTTTTATTCTCTCTTGTTCCTCTGTTAGAAAGTAACCCCATTGATTTCCAATACATATAACAAGATGATAAATAAAAAATATTAAAAAACATGCAAACAATATTTTTATACAATGAAATTTTAAAAAATTCCAAAGACGTGTAAGATCTGATTGTGGTATTTTTTTATTAGGAGATGAATTATGGAAAAAAATTTTTTTATTATATATATTATCATCTATATTATTATATCTAGGATTATATCGAGAATGATCGATAATATTATTATTAATATCTTTTAGATTCACTTCTTGAGGAGATAGTGTATCTTGAAACTCAGTGTTATTTATATAATTATTTATCATTTAATGCATTAAGAGATTTATGACGACTTAGATTACTTTTATTACTTTTATTACTTTTATCACTTTTAATTATAACCGGTGAATATAAATCTTCCATATTTTCGCTTTTATTCATTTAATATTTTTTAAAATAAAAATTTAGGAATTATTATTTTTTAATTCCGGACTCGCATTCTTACACTCTAATGAGTGTTTCTAAGCTCTGTAGAACCTCCGGAATGTATATGAATTTTTGTTCGTATACTAAAAAGAAGTATTTTTTGGTCCTCTCCTCTCTTCCGGAATGCTTAAGAATACTTTAATAAAATAATATTTTATTCTTTATAACAAAATAATATTTTAATATACATAAGACTATTTTAATATATATAGGACTATTTTAATATATATAAGACTTTTTTAGTAGAAATACAACTATTTTAATATATGTAGGACTATTTTAATATATATAAGACTTTTTTAGTAGAAATACAACTATTTTAATATATATAAGACTATTTTAATATATATAGGACTATTTTAATATATATAGGACTATTTTAATATATATAGGACTATTTTAATATATATAGGACTATTTTAATAATAAAAAGTAATTTTTATCTAATATAAATTATTAGTATTATTCTGATATAAATTATTATTATTTTGATATAAATTATTATTATGTTGATTAAGATCTTGATTAAGTTTTGGATATAGTGTTACATGTCGCGGAAAATTTTTCTTTAATATAATTTTTTGACAACCTCTACATCTAACTTTTTCTTTTAAACAATCCTTACACTGATATTTACTATCATAAAACTCTGTCCTAGGTTTAGTAATTTGACAACTTGTACATTGTCTTGTAGAACTTATACAAGAATTATAATGATTAGTAATTCCTTGAATTGTAAAATATTTATTACAATTACGACATAACTGATCTTTTAATTTATCTTTATCTTTTTTAACCTCTTCTGGTTGTTCGCATAATTTTGAATGACGTGCAAAATTTTTGGACGTTATATTTTTATTACATCCGGAACATATTTTTTTGTTATTACATTCTACAAATTGATTTTTATCAACATAATTATTTTGTGCTACATTATTATTTTGAACAAAAGGATTATTTTGTGGTAAATAATTATTATTATTTTGTGCTAAATAATTATTATTATTTTGTCTAGGTGTATTTATTCTAGCAGTATAAAGATTTTGTCCTTGATCTGAAATAAATAAATGTTTCAATTTTTGTAATGGTTGCTTCGGTTGAATATTATTATTATTAGGTTGAATACTATTATTATGCTAAATATTTTTTGAAATTGATTCATATGCATACCACATGGTGTGTTTTTCATATAAGAATATAATAGCGTTGGATTTAAAAAACGTATCTTACAAACTTGACAAATTTGAGACATTTCCATTTTTTTTATTTTTATTAGAAAAAAATTTATTTTTTTATCTTTATTAGAAAAAATATTATTTTTATTGTTAAAAAATGATGTTACCAAATGTTGGTGGAGGTACATATGTCCCGAATAATCGTGAATCAGAAATAGAAATAGAAAATTACATTATCAAAACTGGAGACGTTTTATCTGGTCCATTGCATCTTTCTATTCTTCCGCAACAAAATGCAGAGTTAACAAACAAACAATATGTTGATACACAAATCAATGACTTAAAAGAAAAATATATAAACGATGTTTTGGTTCCACTGATGAACGAATTAAAGTTGCTTGAACTTAATGACAAATCATTAAACGAAAAATTATTAAAACTTGATAAAAAGGATAGAGAGCTAGAAGCAGATATAGCAAAACTTTTTAAAAAGATTTCTGAACAATCAAAAATTTTAATATTACTTTCTATAAATTTTCTGCAGTCAATAAAAATAAACATCAGATAAAAATGTTAAAAGAACAATTAGAAGATGAAATAGAAAAACTACCTGAAAGAATTTAAAAAAATTTAAAACAGTTACAAACTACATTCCAAAAAAGTGTGAATGAATTAAGTTCTACAATTGCTCAACAAATTAAAAAAATAATTCATTTGAAAATTGAAGCAAAATCACTTAATGAAAAAGTTGATGAAATGAAAACTCTTAAAATTAATTTAGAAAATGAATTAAAGAAAAATTTGCAAGAAAACTCTAAAGAAAATAAAGAACAGTTAGATGCTGTTAAAAGACAATTAGATGTTCTCAAAGTTAAATTGAATGCTTTAAAAACTGATTTAAAGAAAAGTGAGAAAAATTAGAAGTGACTGAAAAAGAAATTAAAGTACATCACACGCTACTTGACGCAATAGATAAAGTGCAACGGAAAATTAATAAAGCTATCACGAAGTTGTTGGACATTCACACACGTAAATCTTGAACGGACGAAAGGTTCTCAGGTTACTAACCTATCGGAGCGAAGCTCCTCGAGGCTTTAGCCAATCATAAACGTAAATCTTAACACGTAGATATTTTTTCCAAAAGTCAAATTTATTCCTAAAAAATGCCTATAATTTATAAACACAATCTTAAACATTTTGCTTCAAATCAAAGAATTGATCATGAACCACGTATGAATCCTGTTTGTCATTATAACAGTGTAGAAACAATTCAAAAAGAAGGGGTTAGTGTAAACAGCGGAGCCGGTATATTTTCTGGTATTGGAAGTATCGTTAACTTAATTAAAAATAATAAAGATTTGATTACATGTGCTGTAAAAGGAGCAGCTGCTATAGGTAGTACAGCTAGTGCAATATCAAATGCTGTTAAGTCTCAAAACGAATTAAAACAACTAGAAGCCATTCGTAAACTTAAGAATGATTCAGAAGAACTAAAAAAATTAAGAAAACTTTCAGAGGAAACAAAAAACAAAATTGCTAACATAGCTGTGGAGACTGATAGTAAACATAACGAAAAAACAGGCGTAGCCATAAAACGTTCAATTGAAGAAATAAGAGGTAATGGTCTAGCAAAATTCTAAAATTATATTTAGTAAAATTTTTTCTGTGTGTGAGAAAAAAAATAAAAGTCAAATTATTTTTAATAAAAATGTCTTCCTCGTTTGAAAGAAAATTTAAATTAGATGATCCTCCGTTCGTCAGTTATAATCAAAAAAAGAATGACTATATAAGAATTGCTATGAATACCGGATCTTCTAGTAGAGTAAATACTGGAGGAGATTTAATCTTTGAAGTTGATAATCAGCAGAGTTATTTATATTTACCTGATTCATTTTTACACTGTGAATATTCTTTATATAGTGATGCCAATTTTACAACACCATTGCCAGAAACCGATAATATTGCATTAGAGAATAATTTCTTTCCAAAATTATTTACACAAATGCGTTTAGATGTTGCAACTCAAAATATAGAAACAATAAGTGATTCTCCAGGTGTAATTGATACAATGCTTAGATTTGTAACAAATGGTGAAAATAATAAAAAGTATGAAATCGAAGGTTGGTCTCCTGATACTAATGATGGTATAATTATTGATGATTTAACTCACGCTGGAACAGATGCAGCAGGAATTGCGAAAGATGTAGAAAATATTGCAAAACATTTAAATAAAACAAATAATGATGCATATAAGGAAAGACGTGAGTTTGACAAGAAAAGTAAGCAAACAGTAAATTTGTCATTGTTTCCATTATTCGGATATTTAGATTATGAAACACTTGTTGGCCGTAATCGTATTGGTAATAAAGATAAGACAAAACGATGCCATTAGTTGCGAGGCCTTTCGCCGATTCTTTTCGGGCAACACTTCGGAACGCGTACAATAAAAGAAAAATCAAGTCATTATATACAGTTAAAATGAAAGAAAGGACGGAGTTGAAGTCACTGCCACGGAAGAGCGAGCGTTAATACAGTTTGCTTCTGGACACATAAAACCGGCCGCAATGATGCTATCATTGTCGCTTCGAGAAATGGTAGCAACATTGGGTGGCGAGCGCGAACCAGCTGCTTAAAGTAGGAGATCTTCTCGTTGGCGCGATCGAACGATGTACACGTCATCGTGTGACGCGTGACCGCGCTTGTCGGTGCTGCTGAAGATCGCCTGCACTTGTCCTTCATCAGCTATTGTGGAAGGTGTTCATCAGCTCGCTTGGCCAACCACCTCTCCGTGCGTCCGACGTAACTGTCACCACAGTTACATGTGAATTGGTAAACGATGTCGGAGGCACAGGTCGGCGGCAGCGGATCCTTGAGGGGGCCGATTTTAGTAAACTTAATTAAAGAAGAGCACAAGGAAACTGCGAATAAATACTTTGAAGAGTGGAAGTTAGAAATTCAATCGAGAAAGAAGAACAAATTGGACTCTCAAAAACAAGTGGAGGATATTACAGTAAAAATAGAACAGTATCTGACCACTACTACAATTCCTAAGTTCAATGTTACAAAAGAACATTTCATTACCATCGAAGATAGTGCTACTATGATTTCAAAACTGATTGCAAGTGATAAAGTGCACCATGGGTCGCTGCTGAGAAGTGCTGCTTATCAAGGTTATGGATTTAAAAGAATTCTGGAATTGAGTGACAATAAAAAAACAGATTTGTGACAAACTTGGAACTATTTAGAATTTCCTATAACGTAAGTTATTGTTATTTCTTGATGAACTTATCAGATCTAATTCTACCACACGTATTATTTTTAAATTCATCAATGCCCATTAGTTTTGTTAGAAAACATTTTAAAGAAATCAAAATTTATATAGAAAAATTGAATCAACCGACAACTATAGAAGAAACGAGGTTTGGTTCCCAAGATGAATGAACATTAACTGTGTTGTTTCACTTTTTAAGATATGTGCAATGTACATACATATTTGATGTATACATATTTATGAAGACTTCTTTATAAGTAGTAACGCATTTTGGATTATTTTGAAATTTAATTAAATTTCCTTTTGTTCTCCAGTCTCATCGTAGTAGACTGGAATTGTATAGATCTATATTTCAGTATGTAACATAATCTTTGGTATGTAGCATGATTCATGGAACTTAGTAGTATTGCATTTTGGATTATTTTGAAATGTAATTAAATTTCCTTTTGTTCTCCAGTCTACTGATAGTAGACTGACATTGTACAATTGTGTGATAAGATTGATTGTTGTATTATTATATTTGATGCAAAATACACTGCCGTTGTTTTCATTTTTCTATACAAGAAGTAGACATTATTGCAGTTATTGGAATTTATTTCATTTAAAATGAATGATGAAAATCCGACAGTTATACTGAGCAATATAGGCGATATATGTCCTCAGGTTAATAACATGACTGAGTTTTTAAAAATATACAGCAAACAAACCACATCGAATTTCGATTTGAATGAGATTGCTAAGCAATTGGGAATAAAGAATTTTCACATATTGATGAGAAATGATTTGCAGTTGACTAAAGATGTGCGAAACACTAACTCCGCTAATAAGCCGATCTTTTACAAATGTACCTTTTCAATTTAGATTAAATTAAATCATTTCAAAATTGAATAAATAGTAAGGAAAGTCATAATTAGAGAACAGTTTTAAATCAATACCCCCCTTCTGACAAAGTAGTAAGGAAAGTCATCATTATGGAACAGTTTTAAATCAATACCCCTTCTGACTAAGTAGTAAGGAAAGACATCATTATGGAGCCGTTTTAAATCAATACCCCCTCCCTTCTGACTTCTAGGGGTCCCTTAAGAATTTTTTTATTATGAAATGAGCAACATAAATGAGTTTTTGAAATTATATGGAACACAAACAACAACGAATTTCGATTTAAAGAAAATCGCAAATCAATTGGGAATAAAGAATTTTCACATATTGATAAGAGACGAATTACAATTCCTAAAAAATAAGCCAACAATAACTATAAATTTCATAACAAATCTTCATACGTCAGACCAAAAAGAGGTACATTGGTCAGCAGGTACGTCTACTAAAAATGGAGATAATTACTATTTTGACCGCCCATAGGCTGAGAACTATTGGTTCGACTCTTATGGATTGCCTCCAACAAACGAAGTCAAAAAATTACATGGCAGTGGAACTTGTAATACATTTCAAATTCAAAAACCGGGAACTACTTATTGTGGTCAATTATGTCTTTATGTTTTATTTAAATTACAAAAAGGAGTACCATTTCTAGATATTATGTTAGAATTGAATAATAATAAATAATGATAATGATAATTAAAAATCACTTCGTTGTAATTCGTTTTCATAAAATCGGCCTCTGATATCTTCATCATCTAAATCTTTGATTTCGTAAGTGATCGGATAAGTTTGATTTATTTTACAAACTTCAAATATCTCTTTAGTCCAATAGCCAACAAAGCCTTTTTCAAATTTATTCTTATACTTAAATATTCTAACTCTCTCTCCAATTTTTTAATTTCGGCCTACGTTTCTGTAAATTCGGATTACTCTCATTCGAATAATTATTTTCGTTCGAATAATTATTCTCGAATATTTTCTTTCGTATCAAATCAGGATCGTCAGACGCATTCTTTGGAGTTTCTTCAATACCTGAATGAATCTTATTGTTATACTCTTCTACAACTCCTGGTAATATCTTCAACCACTTCTGATTTCCTTGCTGAGTACATTTTTTGAAAATTTTATTTTTCAACGTCCGATTGAATCTTTCTATCACTACAGCCTCTCCTGCATTTTCAGTTGAATAAACAGTTTCAAATAGCGGCTTTACATTTCTGTTATAAAACTCATACCCTTTATCAACGAATAGCTTCATTGGCTTTCTATTACTTTCTTTAAAGATTTCTTCAAACGCATATTTAACTGATAGACCACTTTTATTTTTTAAAGGCTGTACCCAAGCGTATTGTGTATATAAATCTATAACGGTCAATGCGTATTTATAATCTTTTTCATTCGGCATATGAATAAGATCAGCACTCCAAATATCATCTTTATTAAATACTTTTACTTTCAATAAATATTTAGGCCTTCTATATTCCTTGTGAATTTCGGACGCATAGCGTCCTAGATCATTCGACATTTCAGACGCGTAGGTTCGAGCGTTGCTATCAGACAGCTTTGCTGTCGTTTCATTTAAACCCTGACCGAATAATATTTTAGCTTGTAAAGCTTTCTTAACAAACATTTTTTCAATTCTTTCTCTAAAGGAAGGCTTCTGAATACTATCTAATTCTTGTATCATTTTCTTATCTGCTTCATGTCGAGAACTTAGATCACGATTTCGATAAGCTAACTCATGTCTATAAGCTGCGGCATCTACTCTATTTATTGGTTCTTCACCTGGTTTCGGATTATTATTTTCATCTAGTCTCATATCTAATCGAGTTCCTGGACCAGTATATGAATGACCAGGAAGATGTTTTTCTTTCGAATATTTACTCCAAATAAATCCAGGAAAGTTTTCTCATGTTTTTTGTATGTCGTTACCTTCATAAATTTTACAATTTGAGTTTTTATTTTTGTTTAGTAGATAATTTAATAAATCTAAATTAGCAATTTTTAATTTAATTAAATTTTCGGAATTTGTAGAATTCATTTTAAAAGATGAAATAAAAGTTTTACCGGATCGAACCAAAGGTCCTGAGGTTA
This sequence comes from Prostheceraeus crozeri, assembly GCA_907163375.1. NCBI lineage: Eukaryota > Metazoa > Platyhelminthes > Polycladida > Euryleptidae > Prostheceraeus > Prostheceraeus crozeri. Next base: position 81,205 of record CAJQUW010002938.1, on the reverse strand, counting down.
TTACCGAATCATAATAGGACTTAGATATATTCCAGAACCATCTTTAGTTTCCTTAATTTCAATTAAATCATCAACATTGTGTAGAATATTTTTAAGAACTCGTTTTCCTTCATCAACTAAATTTAATTTACTAATAAAATTATCTACTATTCCGTCACCCCTAGCAACTTTCTCTAACTCTCTATTATGACGTTTTTGTTCTTCTAATGCTGCCTTCTCTGATTTATTTTTATTTACTGCTTGGACAATACCAGCTGTCCCACCTGCAACACTTCCTGCAGCTGCTATGCCACCTATTATTAGTGGAATTAATGGGAGAATCCCGCCATTCTTTTTTTCTTGTAATTGAATATTCTCTATCATTGGTTTACTTATGTAATACTTTTTTTTGTTAATCGCAATAGTTTTAGGGGTATTTTTGTCAACAATATTACGTAATTTTAATTCAACAGTATTATTATTATTACTTTTCGCTTGCGACATTCTTAATAAAATAATTTTAAGTTATCAAAAATTTTAATCTATTCTAGTCACAAAAAAATTTTAAGTTATCAAAATTTTTTAATCTATTCTAGTTGACAAAATTTTATTACTAATTACTAAAAAAATTTTAATCTAAGAATTTAATTAACTTATCCTAACCATCTTTCCATTAAGAATTTCAATAGAATATTTTACATCTTCTAGCAATAAACCATGAGCCATCAATGAAGTTGTGGAATCTTTCTTTTCAATATTAATTGTTACATCACAACCAGTCTTGATAATATCTTCAGATTGTGCACTTAAATCGAAACAGAAAACAGGATATAAATGTCTCCAATCTCCAGGAGTTAATTATGGTTCAACTCCAAATTCTATACAAAGATTTCGATAAGAATCATATCCCTCAATAAATTGATTGTTGGTATCATCAAATCTTAATGGATCAATTGGATATCGGGTTTGATTTAATGAAACTTGTAAACTTCGAATTGTATTAATATGAAAAAGATTGTTGTTCTTATCAAAACTTGGAGAATTATTTCTTTGAGAAGTTAGTAATAAATATCTTGCAGTATTCGCAGTTCTAGTAAAATGCCTGTTAAATCTTTGTTCGGAAAAAGTTACTGAACTAGCAGTACGCTTTAGAAAATTTACTGGAATTGGTTTGTTAGTATTTAATCTTTTTGCAATAGCTGTTTCAACCTCTAAACTAGGAGTAACATGCTTAATCCACCATTCAAGTCTATCAATTTTTAAATATGCTTTTTTTCCAGTCTTACCAAAAAAGTTTAATTCATTATTTGCTGTGCGATGAATTATTAATTTAAATTTTAATTGATATGATATTTAATCATAATCTAAATTAGTTGCGAGGCCTTTCGCCGATTCTTTTCGGGCAACACTTCGGAACGCGTACAATAAAAGAAAAATCAAGTCATTATATACAGTTAAAATGAAAGAAAGGACGGAGTTGAAGTCACTGCCACGGAAGAGCGAGCGTTAATACAGTTTGCTTCTGGACACATAAAACCGGCCGCAATGATGCTATCATTGTCGCTTCGAGAAATGGTAGCAACATTGGGTGGCGAGCGCGAACCAGCTGCTTAAAGTAGGAGATCTTCTCGTTGGCGCGATCGAACGATGTACACGTCATCGTGTGACGCGTGACCGCGCTTGTCGGTGCTGCTGAAGATCGCCTGCACTTGTCCTTCATCAGCCATTGTGGAAGGTGTTCATCAGCTCGCTTGGCCAACCACCTCTCCGTGCGTCCGACGTAACTGTCACCACAGTTACATGTGAATTGGTAAACGATGTCGGAGGCACAGGTCGGCGGCAGCGGATCCTTGAGGGGGCGAGCTGGAATCTTGGTGGTGGAGAAGACGATCTTCGGCTCGATGGCATAGAACGCCAGAGCGGTTGCAGCACGGACTCTCATTCTCACTTCGCTTGAGAACTGTTCTCCCAAATACGGAACCATCAGGTAAGCTGGCTTCTTTTCAGGTCCAGTAACAGCTTCTCTTTGCCTTTGCAGGCTGTACTTTTCGATGAATGAGGATGGATAGCCATTATCGCGTAAAGTTTCAAAGAGAAACTTTATTTCAGCATTGAGATGCTCGGAGCTGCAGATCCGTCTCGCACGATCGAAAAGATTTTTTACTAAATTTCTTTTGTAAGAAGTAGGAACAAAGCTAAAGAAATGAAGGTAAAGACCTGTCCACGTCGGTTTTCTATGAATACAGGTCGATAAAGAATTGTCGTTGTTTTTTATGACTAACACATCCAGAAAGGGAAGTTTTCCGGCCTCAGCCGATTCTTTAGTAAAATGAAGATTAGGATGAACGCTATTTATCATGGAGGCGAATTTAGTGATGTGATTTTCATCATTAAAGACAACAAAGGTGCCATCTACGTAGCGAAAATAGTGCATCGGGCTATAGCACTGACTATTTTTGAAAAGATGATTTTCAGCATAACCCATAAAAATGTCAGCTAAGCAGGGACCGAGAGGGCTACCCATGGCGACGCCATCTTTTTGAAAATATAATTTGTTGTTGAATTTGAATTGGATTTTACTACTGCACAAAAGAATGAGGGACTTCAGCTTTTTAATATCTAGTCTAATGTCAATGTTATATTTGTGTTTAATAACTTCTATGAATTCAACGGTTTCCACCAGAGGCACGTTGGTAAAGAGTGATGTGACATCAAACGAACAAAATATTTTGCCACTTAAATCTATAGAGCGAATGCGATTAATAAAATCAAACGAATCTTTTAGAGTATGATTGCATACTGCTTCACGAAGGGGCGCGAGGATATCAACGAGCCACCTAGCTAATTTGTGATATGGCGAATTGACCATACTAAGAATAGGGCGTAACGGTATCCCTTCTTTATGAAGCTTAGGGAGCCCATACATCCGAGGTATGACGGTGCCACGACTTTTCAATATGTTGGACTCCGCATTAGTGATTATTTGATTCCTAGTTAGCTCTGAAATGGCTTCGTTAATTTGTTTTTCGATTTTAGGTGTCAGGTCGATCCCGAAATTATCAACTTCGAATTTATTAGAATCATTCAAAATGTCTTGCATCTTCTCAACATAGTCGGACTTGTTCATTAAGACGACTGCATTTCCTTTGTCGGGACTAGCGATGACAAGATCCTTATTTTGCTTTAGTGATTTTAGGGCGTTCATCTGATTTTTATCTATAGGACTTTTAATGAAGCGTCTTTTAGAAAAATCCTTAGCAGTGGAAACTAACTCAGCTTTTAGTTTTGGAAGATGCTCTTCTACTGCACTGGTGGACTGGAGTTGGTGAAAATAACTTTCAAATTCGGCATCCACACTCGGTTGGTGGGGCTTAGACGGAATGCTGAATTTTAGGCCACGACTTAGAGCCTGGGTTTCAATTTTATTTAAATTATGAGACGAAAGATTAATTATATGCTTATTCAAAGGAGAAGGATAGGATTTATCTTCAATCCAAGGTATGGAATTTTTATACTTATAACTCAAAGAAATGCTAACTTTTTTGCGGCAATTGTTGACCGCTTGAGTACTAAGCTTAGAGAATTTAATAAGCGAGACTAGATCGAGCAGGTAGACAACGTGCTTGTGTTCAGTAAGAAAGCGAATTTGGCTTTCCATCCTCAAAATCGGCATGTAAAACGAAAAAGCTTCCGCGGCAGTACGTTTTGGCATTTTGCAATGAAGAAAGAAAACAGTCACTAGTTATGATTAATGGAATTGTAAATGAAGTGCTGCAATATATTCCACGTCATTTTTGATCCTCAATCTTTAATACGGGTAACAGCTGCTTACTCTGTAATTCAATGGCTCAGGAATGCGATAAGCAGCTGCAATTATATCATGTATGCGGGAGCAGCTGTTCCCTACAATTGGGAGGTTCATCAGAGTGCAAAGCAGTAACAATAACAGGCATTCTAAGAGATTGTGTTACATTCTTAAAGAATTATTATTAGACACATGATATATTTTAAAAACCTGAAAGATGGATAAAATTCATGAATTTGAAATTCTCAACTTTTATGATTTTCGGTGTCCTGGAACGGACATGATTTAAGCGAGAAAATTGTAATTCTCAAATTTTAAGATTCTCAACTTTTATGATTTTCGGTGTCCTGGAACGGTCATGATTTTCAAGGTAAAAATTGTAATTCATAAATTTGAGATTCTTAACTTTTATGATTTTTTCGGTGTCCTGGAACGGTCATGATTTAAGCAATGAAAAATGTCATAATCACAAATTTGAAATTTTGAAAAATTTGAAAATTGGGTATTTTTAAAAACGGTTTTTTTTTCTTCATAACCTGAAAAATGACCTAAATTCATGAATTTAGACCATTTAAAAAGTACCATTTTTTGAAAAATCGGTATCTTTAAAAACGACTAAATTCATGAATTTAGGTCTTAAAAACCTGAAATAATGACATAAATTGATAAATTTAGTCGTTTTTAAAGATACTATTTTTTGAATTTTATGGTGTCCTGGAACGGTCTTTTTCCCATTATTGAAGTGAATTACAACAATTAGAGTTCAATATCAAAATTCTTCACTCTTTCCACCACTCACAAAGTTGAAATTCATTATCCATTTGAGCCATACTGTAGCCTATTGAATTATGTCACTCATCAATAAACTGATGATAAGAAGTGCAGCAATAGCAATTTCAAGTCAGGACGTATAAGCTCTGGTGCGTAAATGATGGATGACCAATGCATGATCAAAAATAGAATTTCATCATCGATTATTTACATGAAATTTTATTCATCCTTGGTCCGATAACGCAATTAAATGTGTGAGGGGACAAAACTGCCTCAGCAGTGATGGGGCTAGATGCGTCGGCAGTCTCAAGAGCAGTTATGATAAGTAAAACAAAGTACCTGTAATTTCGATAGCATGTTACTCGTTTATTGATTGAGTTGCATGTTTATATCATAGCACTTATATTTTCTGAAAAAATACTCAATTTCTCGAAATTTTTCGAAATTTTCGCGATAAAGCATATTATAAATGTTCACAGTAAATCCTATTAGAATGTCATTATCGATGTCATCAATCTTCATAAAACGCATAGGCATACTATGCTTATAGCCTTAATTTAACTCTATTCTGACTCAATATCTACGGTCTCTCGTTGACAAAAAACTGTGTAATTATGGAATGTGGAATTGGTAGCTATGGGACGGGGGATGAACCCCTGAAAAAAATCTAATTCTCGCCTAACGCCCATAGTCGATACGAGGAAGGAAGTGTGGGGCATCATTTTTTCGCAAGAAGAAAGAATTCAGAATGTCAGTTTGAAGCTTGATTTAAATCTAATATTTGCTGGTGCCATAAAAAATGGATTATATGAATTTAGAGAAGCGGAAACACATTTATAATTGTTTGTTATGTATGCTTAAATAATTTATAGGAAGTGTATAAGAAGACAGCGGGTGTGCATGTGTATACGACAGGTCCTATTTTTCAGGCTATGGTACATATTAAACATTACATGACCCGATGCAAGTAGATGTATGCCCAACACGAAGTGATGAAGTGATCATTTGGCTATTAACCTTTGTGCTAGGCTATCAGCTTGGAGGACATGCCAAATTAAAATTGGGTTTCCAGTGCAGAATAAGAAATTAATCGCAATTGATTAAGTAATTGCATGAAGAAGTAACATATATTGATTGATGATTCAAATGTATTTTTCACTGATTCATAAAGTTCTTTTTCTTACGAGACGAGATTGCGTATCTTCATTTAGAGATTCAGAATTATTAAATCAGACACCAATAGCAAAGGGAAACACACTAAATCAACTTGCTAAACATGAATCATCTGGAACTGCAATAACAGCCACAGTCAGCTGCTGTCTGCTACTGGGGAATCAAGTGAAAGACTTATATTGTAGGTCCGAATTTTAGGCACAACATTTCCAATACTGTGACTAAAACTATTGGGACTATTTCAGCAGACCGATTTAATTGACGAATTTGCTATTCTCGATGATAATTATGAGACATACATGGATTAAGCTTATTAGTTATCAAAAATAAGATGAAAATAATCAAATGCACCTTTCTTGAGCACGATCTGACAAATTTTGCCGATTTAAGTGCAATGAGATAGAAACATTAGCATGTATTGTGTAAATTCATCAGATCTTCACTGAAATCTACCGAATTTTAGTAGAAAGCACTACAATGAGGGAATTCATTTATCTACATGATCTCCACTATATTCAATCACATTGTCACAGTGGTCTGACAGTTTCAGGTCTCGTCTTCAGCAACGTAGTCAAACTCATTCATTCAGGTCTCTTTTAACGATTCATGATTGAGATGGCGCCATTTTTACGAAGCAAATTGCGTTCAAGGCGTGATGAACTCATGTCAAACGCATGTAGCAGTGCTGCAGTTTTTCCTGGACAAACAAGTCTATAATAACCTCCTGTTAATTGATCAATATCTCAAATAGAAAAATGGCTGTCCATGTATAATAGCCAATGATCGCCGCATTTCACCGAAAGGCACTGATTTTGCATGACTAACTGCTCTGCAAGCTTCAGCGGACTCACCGAATGGCGGACTCTCGGATGGCATCTTGTCTAGCGGAAAGTGGTCAAACGGGAAAGATTTTCATTGTCATATAGAGTTTAGAAGTCATTAGAAGCATTAGCAAGTGTTTCGCCAAATGAATTTCGTGTTTGGGTGTAAAACCTGGTCAAAGCATTCGATGCAACTTCCAAAAATGACCGTCTGTAATGACTCGCTGCACGCACGTTTGCATGTACAGAATAATCAGCGATAATTATGTGATGTGCAATAGGAGAGAGTCCAATTTTTGTCAGATAATTGCTAGACCGCTACTGTACCACAACACATCGAATTTTAGAACATAGATATGTTATTTCATCTTTTCTCATGAAAGTCTCAATAATGTTCAGTCACACCTTATAATACCTGTTAAATCGATAGTATTTAAAATGATTAACGATCAAAACATATTTTAGGGAAGTTTTAGATTACATTACTAAGCTGGAAACAATTGGAAATAAACATGCGCATTTGTGTTCCTCCTATAGGCCTACTGCTTTGATCAAAGAATGGATTGAGCAAACCACGCTTTTTCTTGCCAATCAAGACAATGCACGAATTTCATATTTATTCAACTGGGTCGACCGTGTAAGTCAACAATAGTAATCGGGGTGTAAATCGAATTAATCATGCTTGATATGTATCGGCAGTATTCTCACGGAATCAATGCTTATTGTGAAAATTTTCATTAAGTGAAATAATCGAAGGAATATGGCATCAATCAGATGTAGGTATGTTTCAATTATTATAATAAGAGATTTTAAAATACAAATTCATGCCCCATAGACTGCTCAAACTTTTTAATGATGTCAGAGTTATTACAGACATCAGAACCATGATAACAAGAGCATGTCAAACAAATTTTTATATTACAGCAAAAATAGAGCCTTTTTCCATTAATGTTTTAGAGCCCGATTTACATTAACTACAGTTGAACCGGCAGAAAATCACGCCGATCTAGTGCCGCAGAATATTCAACAGAGTTTACAATAAACTATTGTACGTCGCCGAAGCCCATTGATAATTTTTTGGTGTCCGCTAATCATTTATTTAGCAGCTTTATTCTGCCGACTGAATTTTTAAAGAATTAGCAGCGTCAATGTAGAAGATATAATTATTGCGTTCCTCTACTGTTGGAAGAGAATGAAAATTGGCGAGAAAATTTAACGTTATATATGCATTGCCTCTGTAGTCAATTTGATTGATCAATGGCCAATACATGGCGATTTGATTGAGCGTTTATTCATTTCGTTCATTGTAAGCTTCTCAGAAGATAGATTTAGTGTGACATTGAGAGTTGTAAGGTACAAAGACTTGCGAAATAATTGCAATTCGTAAATTCGAATCGATTAATTCAATCATCAAACTCAAAGTTGATCGATCACCGAGAGAGTCTCAACAGGTCCAGCATCGGACAAAGTGTTGATCGTCTTTCATCGCAAAAAGTTAAGTGAATCCCGGAAAGTCCCCGGTTTTTTAACCCGGAAGAAAATGAAAATTTCATATGATTAAAAATGCTATTCAAATCGGCTTTCAATGAATACAGGACTTTGATTCTTTAATCATTTTCTTACTGTGTCAATTTCTCAGTATTTTTTTACTGAGAACTAAGAACGAGTTTTTCACAAACCTGCAGCTACATAGAAATAGATAGGCCTATTACAGTATTCACCTTCTCCTCCATTAATTTCAAAATAAGGTAGTAGTAGTATCCTTCAGACCGTTATGAACCCAAAGTTTCATGACAAGATCGTTCAAGTTCATACAGTATGAATCAAGTTGACAACATATTCTTATCATCGAGTCACAAAAATTATATTCACCCATCGACTAGCCTGCATCAATATGCAAATTCAACTGTATAGGTTTACCGACTTTTATCATTCAATCTCTTTTTGATCTTACAATTCGCGTACATCGCTTCACACTATTAAATTGATGTATACAAAATGTGAGAAATATCAATGGAGACTGGATCTTGAAATAAACTTTAAGTTGAAACGAATGATGTGGGTTCTGAATCCAAATTCAGTGGCACGAGTAAAATGGATTTTCTGGCAGAGGCAGCGGAAGTAAATACTCCTCGGAATGTTTTAGGCACACGCGTACGCAAAACTTATTAAACATAAGTTTTTAAAATAAGTTTTAATAAACATAAGTGCATCGGAAAGTTTCTAACAATTTCGATGCATTTTCGCAAAGGCGCACACGAAACTTTCCTACTTAGTATGCATGTAAAATAATTGAGATGGTGAATAATGAATGATCATTCGGCAACACTTTGATGGAAAATACATATATACCAGCAGGGCCCGCGGAACAATTTTTCACGAGGGGGGAGCAATAAATTTTGTATAATGCTTTATCACAATAAGATTGTATAGACATAAAAGATGATGTTTATAAACATTTTTCGCAATCACAATGTAAGCATTATTGATCTACACCAGTATCTTTATTTATTTTCTCTGATTTATGGTCATAGTGCAAAGTATAATCATGAACACTTCTTATAAATCACAGACATAGACAGAATTTTCAGATGTATGTAATTCGACGAATTGATAGACAAAATCTGTTGATCAAAGTGAACATATTTCATGTGAAATATAAGTGGCACCAATGCTCTGTTAGAAGTAACATAGTTGTATCACATGTCTAATTGAAATTACAGTAGTTCATCGATCATCAATTCATTGTATAAATTTGAGAGATATCTCACTTCTATACTGCACCATTATATTTTATTTCCATTTTAAATGAAATGAAAGAAAAACCAAACAGCCTATTCAAAATTTCAATAAGAAGTGCTAGTGTAATAGTCTAGTAGTAATATAATCTCATACTGATTGTGATTATTATAAACAAGTGTTTGTTTGCGTATAACTTTATATTTCGCACGAAAAAAGATCACACACACTTGGAAGAGAACACTCGTCGTCGTTCATCTGTCTTGGAGGTTTAGTCGTAACTATTTCCAGGAACCACACAGCGACTGGGGTTCTGGAACCGCTGATGAGGCTACTCTATACCGCATTGTACCACCGATCTTGAGTGTGAAAACACTAATTTCATCATTTCATAATGAATTTTACTTACCGTGAATTCAAGTCAAAGTGCAGAAAATCCACTGAGCGTTTAACAAAATCTGTTATATGTGCACGACACAATAGAAGTCAACTATGGTCTATCCCAGTGGTTCTCAACCGGGGGTCCATGGCCATTTCATAATGAATTTTACTTACCGTGAATTCAAGTCAAAGTGCAGAAAATCCACTGAGCGCTTAACAAAATCTGTTATATGTGCACGACACAATAGAAGTCAACTATGGTCTATCCCAGTGGTTCTCAACCGGGGGTCCATGGCCATTTCATAATGAATTTTACTTACCGTGAATTCAAGTCAAAGTGCAGAAAATCCACTGAGCGTTTAACAAAATCTGTTATATGTGCACGACACAATAGAAGTCAACTATGGTCTATCCCAGTGGTTCTCAACCGGGGGTCCATGGCTATTTCATAATGAATTTTACTTACCGTGAATTCAAGTCAAAGTGCAGAAAATCCACTGAGCGTTTAACAAAATCTGTTATATGTGCACGACACAATAGAAGTCAACTATGGTCTATCCCAGTGGTTCTCAACCGGGGGTCCATGGCCATTTCATAATGAATTTTACTTACCGTGAATTCAAGTCAAAGTGCAGAAAATCCACTGAGCGTTTAACAAAATCTGTTATATGTGCACGACACAATAGAAGTCAACTATGGTCTATCCCAGTGGTTCTCAACCGGGGGTCCATGGCCCACTTAGTGAGGCACGAGACCATTGGTTGGGGGCCACAAGAAGAGCACATACAGTTGTTGTGTCTGTCAGCATGGATAATTGTCAGGTTAGGCTACTTCCCGTCAGAGAATCGCATGGGACACTAATATAAATAGAATAAGGATGTTGCTTGAGCATCATTGGGCAAAAAAACAATTAGAAACTTTTGCTTTACAACGCATTTTTCTGCTTCGAGTACATAACCGAGCATCAAAAATTCGTACTAATAAGGCAAGAAAAGATGTCACACTGAATCTTTGATCGATGTTTTTTACTGTGTATTTGATTTATTATGCTTAATTCACCATACTGTTGGTTATTTTTGATTGAGCACAACTATTGTACATTTTACTATTTATCTGCTACAAATCAATTGCTGTTATCAATAATGAAGCCAGAAACAAATCAAGCTCGTACTTGATTATTTGCTTCAACTCCAGTTTGTTCAGAATATCGGTACTCTGTACTTAATTTATAACGGCACAATTTAAGTAAATTAATGTAATCGTAAGGATTGGAGAAACTTGGAGAAAGTAGCAACAAAGAAGTTGAATGAGAAATGAATTGCTATCAGATATTAAGCAGAGGGCCACGGAAAGTCGAATGGCTGGGAAAGGGGCCACAGACCATGCAATGTTGAAAACCACTTGTCTATGCTTTGATGCATAAGTTATCCACCGACATATAAGATACCTTCGATAGCGAATCGAATAGCTAGCACATGTTGTAAGCATTCCAATTAGCAAACCACTACACATGTAGGTAGACGGTCCATGGGTCGCACGGATTTGAAAGCACTTTGTCGACTTTTTTGCGTCAGAACTCGCTGAGTTGATGAGGAGAAAATCTGTTAATTCAAGTGGGACTCGTTTCATCTCCCGACCTTGTACTTATTGAATAGATAATAAAGAATTAGATTGCAAATTATCATTAAGATGAATATTTTAACAGCTCAAATTTGAGGGGGGCCAAATACACATGTGGCCCCGGCAAATTTTTCTAGGGGTGGCCTGACCTCCCCTGCCCCCCCCCCCCCACTTCCGCGGTCCATGTATACCAGTAGGCTGCATTAGTGAACCTTCTGCGGGATCAAACTTTGATGCAAGGTACATGTATTTTAGGGACGTCGCCAAGATGTTTCGAAGAGAGGGTGGTCTTGGTGAAGCTACATGTACACAGATCATGAGTCATGACAAGTGAACAATTTCCGTCATTTTCTTCCTGAGGTTTCTTACATCCAGACAAGCATTTGCAGAGACCGTTTCATTCTCCTGCTTCGTGGCACCTTTCCCCTAATGTCCTTTTATCACGCTTGCTTTGTAGACGGTCATCAGATGCTTGAGACTTGTGATTCCGTGCCAAAAATGTGAGAGTTTGACATTCACACTTATCGCACAGGAAGCCAGGCTCGCGCTACGCGCTCGACTGTTGCTCCCAGTGCAATAACTATTACTTGTACTCCGATATTCCAATATATTTGGATGTCAAAGCTCTTATCTCGAAACAGCTTGTCGTCATTCCATGCTTCTAATGAGCTGTATTGTAAGCGGGACCAAAACACATGTTTGTTGATTGAAACTGTCATTATCTGTCGGTGGATTTTGCAGGGAAGCATCAAGCACAGGAGAGAATGAATGATAAAACTGACTTAGCACAGGAGAGAATGCACCCATGGCTAGTATACATGTACTTACCATCAGCAGTGAATGCTGCAAGTAGCAGCGACGACATACAGCATAAAGTTCGCAATAAATATAATCTAGTTAAATACAGCGCCATCAAAAACAAACATTGACGAATGGTATTACTGAAAAAGTTATTTGACAGTAGTATGTAATGTATACATATTTTTTGCTGTGTGACTTAGAGCTCTTCATACTAAACACATACGACTGAGGACCAATTTGTATCGAGTCTCGTATATAAAACATACCAACAACTCGTATTTCATCGCAAAACAGCCAATCACAGATAGAATTATTAGTATCGCTACATACCAATGACATACGAAAGTAAGTGAGATTTCGTATGAAAAAGTCAGTAGGCTATTCGAAAGAAAATTGAGCGGTTTCTTTGATGCAGGATTTTAATATGAAGACGACGAAACTTCTAAATGAAAATTGACAGATAGTGTGAGCTATCATTCAGCTTCATTATGTTGTAAAGATTTTAAGATTCGTTGAATGTACAAAGAGATGCGGCATCAATAAGTTTTACCAAAAACTTGCTGCTAAAAGAACATCTGACACAATTTTTCAATGATGCAGATGCTCAATTTCAATAAACTTTATGACTTTATGTAAGAGGTTATGTCCAGTACTTTAACTTGGCAGAGCATTTAGGTTGCGTCTTGGCAAGTCAGCAGACTTAAAAGTATGAATCTTTGGTCAATTCATTCCCCGATGCCTACAGACATTTTATGCGGAATGCAGAAAATTAAGATTATCACTATTGAATCAGACCTGTGTTAAGCTTTCGGATGATATTTTGCTTTTCAAATTTCGACAACATTTAGTACAGTTTTACGCAATCAACAATTTCTGATTTTGTTCCTGCTGTCGCGTTTTAGCGGTCAAATGCACACAGTTTAGTAACTTATATTGTATCAAAGCTGCCGTTTTCGAATTTGCGTTTAAAATAATGCTGGTGTTATCAGCTCCAAGATTAAGAGTACGTAAGTTTATCAAGATCGGCCCATTCATTCACTGACAGACTTCAAATTTTTATGGTTCCCATATTCAGCCATTTGGTGAGTCATCTTTTCCCTCTGTTGAGGTCAGAGGAAGATTTCGAATCTTTGTTCTGCAGACGTAGCCGCCTGTCTGCTCCGCGCCGTAGTTACTGACGCTGGCGTGCAGTAAGGGGTCGACAAGATTTTTGCAACTCATATCAATGGTCAGTGACAGAGCTAGGAGGACAGCCGAGTGTCAACATGAAATGATCAGCAGCTGTGATGCAACAGACTTCCAATCACTAATTACTCCATTTAATTAGGCAAACTACACTGTTTCATAAGCCTAGTGTCTCGACCGGTCAAGTGAATAAATTTAGTAATCAATCAATTATGAGCTCACGATTAAATTGTATGAGAAAAAGTAAAAGATAAAAAGAGCTTTTCGTGGTGTGCAGCGATTTAGGAACCGGACAGCATAAGATTACTACATTATTTGAAAGAAGTTGTTGCAGACTAGTTGACTCTGGGCATATCACCAAGTCAATGAAGAGCACATTGCTACCACTTGGTAGTAATATTCCTCGACTCTACGGTCTGCCTAAGACCACTAAGTCGACACTGTCTTTGCGTCCGATTTTGTCCATGGTTGGAAGTGCTTCTCACGGAGCTTCGCGCTGGCTTAGTGATCTTCTGAAGCCTGTTCGCGAGTTTTTCAACAGCAATAGTCTTAAAGATTCTTTTGAATTTATCAATCTAATTCGCAATACTAATGTTGATGAACATAAATTCATTTCTTTTGATGTTGAGTCCCTTTTTCCTAATGTCCCTGTTAAGGAGACTATAGACATTGTGTTATTGACTATTGTTCGTGAAAATAGTTGGATTGGCCTTCCATTAAGCATGCTCCGTCATCTTCTCGAGCTGTGTACTCTAAACGTGCAATTTCTTTTTGATGGTACCTACTATCGTCAAAAGGAGGGATGTGCCATGGGTAGCTTTCTCGGACCTGTTCTGGCTGACATATTCATGGGTCACATTGAACACAAGCTCAAAGTTAGCATTGATAGAAATTGTAAAGTGTATAAGCGTTACGTTGACGACTGCTTTCTTGTTGTCCCTGATTAGGTTGATGTGCAGAAACTCTTGAGCACTTTTAATGCTGTTCATGCGAATGTTTTAGTTCACAGTTGAACAGGAAGTGGACAGCAGTCTTCCCTTTTTAGACGTTTTGAGCACTCGTTGTCCTGATGGTGGTGTTCGAACTTGAATTTATAGGAAGCCAACTTGGACAGGCTTGTACACGAGCTTTTTTAGTTTTGTACCGCGTGGTTACAAAGTTGCTCTTGTAAAGACACTCACTTTTCGTGCTCGCAAAATCTGCTCTCCTGAATGTCTAGACAGTGAGCTCTCCAATATTGAAAAAACTTTAATGTCTAACGGCTACCCTCCCTTTTTTATCAGCCGTTATATGAAGTATGCTCTCGAGGACAAAATTCCTGTTTTTGGTCCTGAGAAAAAGCGTATTGTCATCAAAGTGCCATTTATTGGAGACAGTGGAGCCAGTTTTTTCTGCAGAGCTGTTAAAAGCATTTTCTCTGTTTTTCCAGTTGTTGAGCCGAAAGTAGTTTTCTCTGTGCGTAAAGTTCCCGTGGCCCCTTTAAAAGATCGCCTTCCTGTTACTGCCCAATCTAACGTAATCTATTCTTTTGTGTGTGTTTGCGGATGCAAATACATCGGCAGAACAAGTCGGCATCTTCAAGAAAGGGTAAACGAGCACTTGCCAAAATGGTTACGTTTAGGTAAGACTCGACCACGTGCCAAACATCCTCCGTCCAGCTCTATCACACGTCATGTATTTGAGCAAAAGTGTAAGCCTTCAGAAACGGCTTTTAGTGTATTATTTCATGTGGGGCACAGCAGTCTGTTACGTCTGCGCATTGCCGAAACATTGTATATTAAACGCCTCCGGCCAAATTTATGTGTACAAAAAGAAAACGTTTTGTCTTTAGCTTTACCTTGGTAATGGACTTTAACTATATTTGTTTTTAATGATTTCTTATCTTTGATTAAACATATCAGTGATTTATCAATTCTATAGTGTCAACAATTCAAATGCTTGTGGATCTGCTTCACACCGGTGTAATGCCTGAAAGAGAACCGGTCGAAAGGCCTCGCATGCACTTTGCGTTGTTTTTTGCTTACAAACTACATTATTTAGTGAGCAAATCCGGTATCATTCGTAGATTCATGACAAATGGAATTTTGCAACGTTTCCTAGCTTGCAAGACGACTGGATATGGCACTAAAGAACTGTCATTTTACTGATGTTGGATGACAATCTGCAAATTAAAAATATTAGGAAGCTGTGGTACGAATTTTGGAAGAAAATGCCAGTGGCTGTCGGACTAAATAAACGTTCGAATAATTTCAGCTCCAAAGTCATCGTCTGGAAATGGGATATGACAAATAGCTGCATCAAAACTTGAAACCAAAGGGAAATTAGTTCTGAAAGAACTCCGTTCACGCCTTGGTAATAGTTGGCGTTCTATTCTGTTTGAACAAAAATCAGAACTTACAGCTGCTATGCAGATAGGTAAAAAGACTCAATGAGACTTTCAGTTGTCGTAAAAATTACTTCACATTGCATTCTTATGTTCACCTTACATGTTCGTGTAAATCAACGATGAAAGCAGAATTATAATAGCTTGCAAGCAAAATGATTTACAGCAATTGCTTCGACATATTAAAGTGCACAACTTCACATGATGATGACTGTGTTGATAACAAATAAAATAAACATGGTCTTCTACCGAAATTTGGTAAAATATCTCACAAATTCCGACTAATTATCTTCTTCAAGACTGTTAGGTCCATTAATGTTGATAAAAGATTGACAACTTGTATCGAAGCGATTCAAAGCTATTTTCATGAGCATGCGATCATTTGGAGTCGATAGATAGAAACAATGATTTTCTACCCAGATTCATTTAAAGGAAGAATGTCCTGCCAGAATGAATCTCTTAAATGACGCCACATACAAATTGGTTGAATTTCAAATTCATTTAAAGTCATTTGGTGTTCATATTCATCAAAGAATCTTATTAAAGAACTGCTGTCTTGTAGTTTTATTAGTTATTAATTAATAGTTTCCCAGATGACTATTGCAGAAAGTTTGTTTGAATAGCGATAAATCGTCAATAGATAGGCTGCTCTTGAAGAGTTTCTCTCAGTTCTCCAAAAGAATCAATTTTCAATATTGTCTGATGTCATTACATACAAAGGATGTGAATGGATTTACTGAAATTAAGTGAAGTACATATCATGCAATATTGGCAAGAGCTGCATCACTCTGATGGGTGCAAGCCTATTTATCAAATCGGTTTTATCTCTTAAACATGTAGAAGACATTCTCTGGAAAACTTGCGTATCGAGCTAACTTGTCCCTTGTTGTAGTATATTCCCCTGTTTTGAAATTTCGTGTGTGTCAAGAACTTACGGATAAACAACATAGTACTTTGCATGCATTTCTTCCATTTTAGGAACCCCAAGACTAAGTTAGAAATCATTTATAGGTCTAATAACTTTTTTTATAAATGATATCTGACTGGGAGTAGATTTTGGATTTCCCGAAAATGGAAGGAATACATGCCTAATTACGGCCCTTTATTTAAAACAATTATATTAATTTAAAACAACGATATTTTGTTCCAAACTGCTCTATATCGCTTGGATAACACAGATGGTAATATGAGCAAATTACTTAGTTGAGCTGGAACTCGCCATCTTGGACAACAAGCGTCATGCAAATGAGATAGGTGCAGCATCGAATGATGACTGATCATCATTGGGAAACATCGATTTCCGACGAGCAATACAACATGTAATATCTGAAGATTAGAGTTTTGCGGTCATGAAACATGTGATGATAAACTGGTCGAGATCTCGGCCACAAGGATCTACTGCAAACCAAGCAATGAAAAATAGATTTCTTCCTTTTTGTTTGGTTTGTTAAGACGGCTATTTCATTTGGATTGAAAAAGAACTTCGAAAGCTTGCCAATAAATGCTTCATTGACCTTGTTTCTTTTCCGTTGAAATGTTTGATTTTGATGTAAACTTGATAGATGACATTCTTGCCCAGGTCCGTAACCGCCATGTTAGGACGGTTCCAACTCTGACATGATGCATCCTGCCGTGACATGCACCCAGATCGCCGTGCGATCTCTCTGGTCTAGGGATTAGTGATGTGCGGTCATAACCGCTGGCCGGTTACGGTTAAAAGTTCCACGGTTACGGTCGGTTACGGTTAGCGTGATCAGAGACTGTCGTTAATCATGGCTACATTTTGAATTGGAATATATTTTGCTCGTATTTGTTTTACTTTTGGAACTTTAAATGAGTGACAATCGAATGCTGTCTAACGTTAAACAGCAAGTGCAAGATATTTTCAATCAAATGCGAATGATGTTAGAATCATAAACATGTACGCTAGGTTCATGCATTTGTTTGACGTAAAACTAACAGCTCTGTTAAATGGCTGCGTAAACAAGTCGACGTCTGTAATATGATATATCACATAATTGGCTACAAGTTGTAATACTCGCATTAGTTATTGCTATGTGTAGATGTATGTACACAATATCAGAGTTAATAACATTTCGAACTTCTAACGTTCGATACCGGTAGTTTGGCTTTCTATTTATCACGACTTCTCATAATTCGCATTCAGGTCACCTTAATGGGATCTTTGCGTGTATATGTAGGTTTAGACTGCGAGCTGTGATTACGAGGATAAACCATCGCATGTAGGCCTCTTGTAGGTCATCGTATGCCTACACTATATAAAGGTATCATAATTAGTTGGCCGATCGTGATTGATTGAAGCGGTTTTCAAATGAAAGAAAGAATGGCTTGATCATGCAGTGTACCATAGGCCAATAGAACAAGCGCCCATGCGCCTATATGATTCGCATTTGTAGCGTATGCAAAGCGCTGTCTTTGACTACATGTGTGCATGTATTTGATAAACGTTTTTAACCACGATTTCTTTCAGAAATAAAGCTTTTTATAATAATAGTTAGGGAAGGCAAGCAGGCTTATTAGGCTGCTGTCAGTATTTTGTCGATAAGTGAAGTATGTCATGCATTATGCAAATTGTAGTCTATTGCGATGACCAGTAGGTAACTGATGTAGTGTATTGATTCAGCGAGCCTACGTTCAAACGATTAACAGTCGGATACACAATCTAACGGTTGAGGTTGGTAACAGTTAGGGAAGTTTTCTTTACGGTTGGATGCGGTCATAGAAGTGGATAATAGTACACTAGAATGAAAGTTTGATATCTTGCCTATGTACAATGATGGCACATGGAAAAATCTATGGCTTGTAGATCAGATTCCATCTAAAACATTGTATCAAAGTGAAACTATTTTAGACAAGGCAATTTTTCAAAAAATCGAAACCCTATGAGCGCTTACCTACTGATATCACCCGGCTCTATTTTCAAATTATCGAGGTTGTCTTATGCATCGGATTTGCTGAGAAATTTGAAGTGCCTCTATGGGGACACGTCACACCACCGACAATTCGGGTACTTGAATACTATACATCGAAAAGAGCTCAGAACTGCGCGTGCGCCTAAAATCCTGGCACATTACAAACATCCTCTATTTTGATAATCTTTTGTAGTCGAAATAATGAACATTGAAAACTGGCTTCAGGACACAAGATTTCAAATATTCTGTGGAATGACAGTAATGGACAAAAGACCGTTCCAGGACACCATAAAATCAAAAAAATTAGTACTTTTAAAAACGACATAAATTTATGAATTTAGTCCCTTTTTCAGGTTTTAAAGACCTAAATTCATGAATTTAGTCTATTCAAAAAGTACCATTTTTTCAAAAAAATGGTATTTTTAAAAACAACATAAATTCATGAATTTGAACCCTTTTTCAGGTTATGAAGACCTAAATTCATAAATCGGCTAAAGCCAGAGGAGCTTCGCTCCGATTTGGGTGTTTTTAAAAATACCCAATTTTCAAATTTTTCAAAATCTCAAATTTGAGAATTACAATCGGGCGAAGCCCTAGAACCTTCGGTTCGATTTTCACCCTCGCTTAAATCATGACCGTTCCAGGACACCGAAAAAATCAGAAAAGTTAAGAATCTCAAAATTTGAGAATTACAATTTTCTTGCTTAAATCATGACCGTTCCAGGACACCAAAAATCATAAAAGTTGAGAATTTCAAATTCATGAATTTTATCCATTTTTCAGGTTTTTAAAATATATCATGTGACTAAAAATATTTGAAGGAATTGACATATTCTTAACAATAAGTTTAGGTACTTTTACAATTGTCATTCAATTGTAGAGAACATCTGCTTTTCTCGCATTTATGAATGAAATGCATTTCAGTGTAAGGAGCTGTGTCCTGCAACTCAAACATTTGAAAGGAAACAATGTATGAAAGAACAAACAGCTGCTACTACTCTGTGAAACAATGACATTTTAATTGTACGTTAGGCGAGTTGTTTTAAATTCTTGTTAGTGCGTCAGCACATCCGTATGACGTTAAGATATCTGCCAGCTGTACTGTTTTCATTTATCTCTCTCGTCTGTCATTGTATCGTGTGCTCAGATTGTTGTGTTATTATTTCAATCAACACTTATCATCTGCTTGCTCTCATCGTTCCGCTATCTTTAATTACGTTATTCTTATATTTTGAACATAGTGATTTGTACTAATTTATCCGTCAATCATGAGTCAAGCAGTCGTTGAACAACAAGCCAACATAGCAACGGTACTTCCAGAGTTCTTCAAAAATATTGCGGATTTGTTCATTCCATCGGAGAAACATTCTGAATACTTTTCGTATATAGACCAGCAAGTGAAGAAAGCGCCTCTACTCTTCAATCCTGACGCTATACGTTCTGCTCGAAAAGCATACAAAGAGCAACATAAAATCGCAGCCAGAGCAAAGAAGGAAGCAGCACTTCCCTTCAGAATCGAAACATTTACAAAACAGTTGAAGGAAAGTGTTGTTGAACGTCATACATTCATCGAATCAGTGGAATATTTTACAGAACCGGCGGGGGACATTTCAACGACAGTGAATTCTTTGAAACAACACTTGAAATACGAAAAACAAAGCCATCTTTTGAGTGTCACATGTAAAATTTTTATTGGAAAACACGCAAATCATATATTATCCTTGTGTGAGAATAATAAAGCAGATTTCACATATCTCTTAAAACATCACAATATTAACTTTTCACGAACTGAATTGAGTTTCGCAATGAAGTTGGCAAAACTGGCAGATAAATATCAGACTCTTTGTAGAGTCTCGCTTCCTATACGACTGTTAAAAACTAATCTTTCAATCTTGGAGCAGTGTCTTTCACAAGATGAGGGTTTTTGGAATAATTGATTATTCAACCCTTCTGTTTTAAATGCAATGTTATTTCCTCTTGCACATGTAAATACAATAGAGTGTTTCATCCAATGAAACCTTGTCCTCGCGTGGACAGAAAACCCATTGTTTAGAAAATTTGTATCTGTCGGTTTTAAATGCAATGTTATTTCCTGTTTTAAATGCAATGTTATTTCCTCTTGCACATGTAAATACAATAGAGTGTTTCATCCAATGAAACCTTGTCCTCGCGTGGACAGAAAACCCATTGTTTAGAAAATTTGTATCTGTCGGTTTTAAATGCAATGTTATTTCCTGTTTTAAATGCAATGTTATTTCCTGTTTTCAATCATTTTCATTATGTTGTTATATGCAATGTTATTTCCTGTTTTAAATGCAATGTTATTTCCTATTTTAAATGCAATGTTATTTCCTGTTTTAAATGCAATGTTATTTCCTGTTTTAAATGCAATGTTATTTCCTGTTTTCAATCATTTTCATTATGTTGTTATATGACGTCATTTTTCTCTCATCCAATGAAACCTTGTCCTCGCGTGGACAAATTTACATGTATTTCAATGTATCCAAATTGAATGTATGCAAAGTGGTTGTAACCAAATTGAAATATCCATGTGTTGTTTTTAATTTCTCATTTACGGGAATATAATAGAAATATTGTATCTTCTATAAAAATGAGAAACATCAGAGACTTCCAAAAAATATACAGCAAACAAAACCACATTAAATTTCGATTTAAATGAGATTGCTAAGCAATTGGGAGAAAAGAATTTTCACATATTGATGAGTAATGAATTACTATTGTTAAAAGATGAGCGAAACACCAACTCTATGTAGTTAAACACTAACACAATGCAACAATGTAACGTTTAAATTTAGATTAAATTAAATAATTTCAAAATCGAATAAGTAGTAAAGAAAGACATCATTAGAGACCAGTTTTAAATCAATACCCCCCCCAAGTAGTAAGGAAAGTCATCATTATAAAAATGTTTTAAATCAATACCCCCTTCTGACTAAGTAGTAAAGAAAGACATCATTAGAGACCAGTTTTAAATCAATACCCCCCCCTTCTGACTTCTAGGGGTCTCTTAAGAAATTTTTTTATTATAAAATGAGCAACATAAATGAGTTTTTTAAATTATATGGAACGCAAACTACGACAAATTTCGACCTAAAGAAAATCGCAAATGAATTAGGAATAAAGAATTTTCATGTTCTAATGAGAAACGAATTACAATTCCTAAAAAATAGGCCATCAGGAACCTTCAGTTCCCGGAACAAAGTTCCATCAATAACTGTAAATTTCATAACGAATCTTCACACTTCAGACCAAAACGGCGTACATTGGTCAGCAGGTATCTTTAGTAAAAACGGAGATAATTATTATTTTGACTCATACGGGCTTCCACCTACAAATGAAGTAAAAGAATTACTTGGAACGGGAACATACAATACGTTTCAAATTCAAACACCAGGCACTACTTATTGTGGACAAATATGTCTTTATGTTTTATTTAAATTACAGGAAGGAGTACCATTTCTAGATATAATGTTAGAATTGAACGAACCGTAGGTTCTATGGCTACGCCTAACAAGGGAATTTCATTCCCGAAACGTTAGTTCCAATAATAATAATGATAATTAAAAATCAGTTCGTTGTAATTCATTTTGATAAAAACGGCCTCTGATATCCTCATTATCTAAATCTTTAATTTCATAAGTAATCGGATAACTTTGATTTATTTTGCAAACTTCAAATATTTCTTTAGTCCAATAGCCAACAAAGCCTTTTTCAAATTTGTTCTTATATTTAAATATTCTAACTCTATCTCCAATTTTAAATTTCGGCTTAAGTTTCTGCAAATTCGGATTACTCTCATTCGAATTATTATTCTCGAATATTTTCTTTCGTATCAAATCAGGGTCGTCAGAAGCATTCTTTGGGGTTTCTTCAATACCTGAATGAACTTTATTATTGTACTCTTCCACAATTCCTGGTAATATTTTTAACCATTTCTGATTTCCTTGCTGAGTAAATTTCTTGAAAATTTTATTTTTTAACGTCCGATTGAATCTTTCTATCACTACGGCCTTCCCAGCGTTTTCAGTTGAATAAACAATTTCAAATAGTGGCTGAACGTTTCTGTTATAAAATTCCGATCCTTTATCAACAAACAATTTTTTTGGCTTTCTATTACTTTCTTTAAAGATTTCTTCAAACGCATATTTAACTGATAGACCACTTTTATTTTTTAAAGGCTTTACCCAAGCATATCGTGTATATAAATCTATAACGGTCAATGCGTATTTGTAGTCCCTTTCATTCGGCATATGAATAAGATCAGCACTCCAAATATCATCTTTATTAAATACTTTTACTTTCAATAAATATTTAGGCTTTCTATATTCTTTATGAATTTCAGATGCATAAACGTCTGAATTATGATTTTCATTTAAACCCTGACCGAATAATATTTTAGCTTGTAAAGCTTTCTTAACAAACATTCTTTCAATTTTTTCTCTAAATGTAGGATTCTGAATACTATCTAATTCTTGAATCATCTTCTTATCAGCTGCATGACGAGAACTTAGATCATGATTTCGATAAGCTAAATCATGCCTGTAAGCGGCGGCATCTACTCTATTTATTGGTTCTTCACCTGGTTTCGGATTATTATTCTCATCTAGTCTTATATCTAATCGAGTTCCTGGCCCAGTATATGAATGACCAGGAAGATGTTTTTCTTTCGAATATTTACTCCAAATAAATCCAGGAAAGTTTTCTAATGTTTTTTGTATATCACCACCGTAGGTAGTAGCCAAACTTTGTTTGTCGTCGTTACCTTCATAAATTTTACAATTTGAGTTTTTACTTTTGTTTAATAGATAATTCAATAAATCTAAATTAGAAATTTTTAATTTAATTAAATTTTCGGAATTTTTAGAATTCATTTTAAAAGATAAAAAAAATTTAAAAGATAAAATAAAATGAATGTTTTACCGAATCGGAGCGAAGCTCCTCAGGTTATTACCTTATCATACTAGGACTTAGATATATTCCAGAACCATCCTTAGTTTCTTTAATTTCAATTAAATCATCAACATTGTGGAGAATATTTTTAAGAACTCGTTTTCCTTCATCAACTAATTTTAATTTACTAATAAAATTATCTACTACTCCTTCGCCCCTAGCAACTTTCTCTAACTCTCTGTTATGACGTTTTTGTTCTTCTAATGCTGCCTTCTCTGATTTATTTTTATTTACTCCTTGGACAATACCAGCTGTCCCACCTGCAACACTTCCTGCTGCAGCTATGCCTCCTATTATTAGTGGAATTAATGGGAGAATCCCGCCATTCTTTTCTTCTTGTAATTGAATATTCTCTATCATTGGTTTACTTATGTAATACTTTTTTTGTTAATCGTAATAGTTTCAGGGGTATTTTTGTCAACAATATTACGTAATTTTAATTCAACAGTTTTATTATTAATATTACTTTTCGCTTGCGACATTTTTAATAAAAAAATTTAAGTTAAGAATTTAAAGTTATCAAAAAATTTAAATCTATTCTAGTTATGAAAAATTTTTAGTTAAGAATTTTTAAGTTAACAAAAATTTTAATCTATTCTAGTTATGAAAAAAAATTTTAATTAACCTATCGGAGCGAAGCTCCTCTGGCTTTAGCCGATCCTAACCATCTTTCCATTAAGAATTTCAATAGAATATTTTGCATCTTCTAGCAATAAACCATAAGCCATCAATGAAGTTGTGGAATCTTTCTTTTCAATATTAATTGTTACATCACAACCATTTTTAATAATATCTTCAGATTGTGCACTTAAATCGAAACAGAAAATTGGATATAAATGTCTCCAATCTCCAGGAGTTAATTGTGGTTCAACTCCAAATTCTATACAAAGATTTCTATAAGAATCATATCCTTCCATAAATTGATTATTGGTATCATCGAATCTTAATGGATCAATTGGATATCGAGTTTGATTTAATGAAACTTGTAAACTTCGAATTGTATTAATATGAAAAATATTATTGTTCTTATCAAAACTTGGAGAATTATTTCTTTGAAATGTTAGTAATAAATATCTTGGAGTATTCGCAGTTCTAGTAAAATGCCAGTTAAATCTTTGTTCGGAAAAAGTTACTGAACTAGCAGTTCTCTTTAGAAAATTTACTGGAATTGGTTTGTTAGTATTTAATCTTTTTGCAATAGCTGTTTCAATCTCTAAACTAGGAGTAATATGCTTAATCCACCATTCAAGTCTATCAATTTTTAAATATGCTTTTTTTCCAGTCTTACCAAAAAAGATTAATTCATTATTTGCTGTACGATGAATTATTAATTTAAATTTTAATTGATATGATATTTTGTCATAATCTAAATATCCGAATAATGGAGACAATGACCAATTTACTGTCTGTTTACTTTTTGTGTTAAATTCACGTCTTTCTTTATATGCTTCATTATTTGTTTTATTTAAATGTTTTGCAATATTTTCTACATCTTTCGCAATTCCTGCTGCATCTGTTCCAGCGTGAGTTAAATCATCAATAATTATACCATCATTAGTATCAGGAAACCAACCTTCGATTTCATGCTTTTTATTATTTTCACCAATTGTTATAAATCTAAGCATTGTATCAATTACACCTGGGGAATCACTTATTGTTTCTATATTTTGAGTTGCAACATCTAAACGCATTTGTGTAAATAAACTTGGGAAAAAATTATTCTCTAGTGTAATATTATCGGTATCTGGTAATGGTGTTGTAAAATTAGCATCACTATATAAAGAATATTCGCAGTGTAAAAATGAATCAGGTAAATATAAATAACTCTGCTGATTATCAACTTCAAAGATTAAATCTCCTCCAGTGTTTACTCTACTGGAAGATCCGGGATTCATAGCAATTCTTATATAGTCATTCTTTTTTTGATTGTAACTGGTGAACGGAGGATCGTCTAATTTAAATTTATTTTCGATAAGCGAAGACATTTTTATAAAAAATAATTTGACTTTTTGTTTTTCTCACAGACAGAAAAAAAATTTTTACTAAAATATAATTTTAGAATTTTGCTAGACCAGCTCCGCTACAGCTTTGCTGGTTAGACCGAAGGTTGCTGCTCACGCCATTACCTCTTATTTCTTCAATTGTTTTTTCATTATGTTTACTATCACCCTCTACAGCTATGTTAGCAATTTTGTTTTTTGTTTCATCTGAAAGTTTTTTTAATTTTTTTAGTTCTTCGGAATCATTCTTGAGTTTACGAATAGCTTCTAGTTGTTTTAATTCGTTTTGTGATTTAACAGCATTTGATATTGCACTAGCTGTACTACCTATAGCAGCTGCTCCTTTTGCAGCAGATGTAATCAAATCTTTATTATTTTTAATTAAGTTAACGATACTACCAATACCAGAAAAGATCCCAGCTCCTTCCGTGTGAACGGTTTCTCTATTATCATAATGATAAACAGGATTCATACGTGGTTCATGAGAAATTTTTTGATTTGAAGCAAAATGTTTAAGATTGTGTTTATAAATTATAGGCATTTTTTAGGAATAAATTTGACTTTTTGGGAAAAATATAAATACGGGCGAAGCGCGAAGCCCTGGAAGACATCTCCGTTGACCCATGAACCGATGTCCATTATAAAAAAATGTTTATTTTTTGTTCTTAACTTTTGCAGATTGCGTTTTTGGTTTAACTTTATCAGGAACCAAACCTGCATCAATCATTCTTTTTATTCTATGATTTTCTTTCATAATATTTCTTTCTTTTATTAACTCTTCTAATTGTTTAATTCTTTTAAAATTATTAGCTCTAATTTTATCCATTTTTAAAATTATATACTTTTATATACTTTTATATATTTATATTTTTGTATTTTTTAAATTATATTTATATTTTTTATGATTCTTATTTTTTATAGGTAAAAAATATTTAAATTAATATTTACAATACTCGTTTAAGATTTACGTTTGTGAATGGACAACAACTTCGAGATAACTTTATTAATTGACTGTTGCACTTTATCTATTGCGTCAAGCAGCGTGTGATGTACTTTAATTTCTCTTCTATTAACTTGCATTTTCTGCTGATTAATCTTCAACGCCGTTTTAAGAGCATTTAACTTAATTTTAAGAACATCTAATTGTCTTTTAACAGCATCTAACTGTTCTTTATTTTCTTTAGAGTTTTCTTGTAAATTTTTCTTTAATTCATTTTCTAAATTGATTTTAAGAGTTTTCATTTTATCAACTTTTTCATTAAGTGAGTTTACTTCATTTATTATTCTATTCATCTTTTTCATTTGTTGAGTAATTTTAGAACTCAATTCATCAACACTTTTTTGGAATGTAGTTTGTAACTGTTTTAAATTTTTTTTAATTCTTTCAGGTAGTTTTTCTATTTCATCTTCTAATTGTTCTTTTAACATTTTTATCTGATGTTTATTTTTAATGACTGCAGATTTTAAATTTAAAGAAAGTAATATTAAAATTTTTGATTGTTCTGAAATCTTTTTAAAAAGTTTTGCTATATCTGCTTCTAGCTCTCTATCCTTTTTATCAAGTTTTAATAATTTTTCGTTTAATGATTTGTCATTAAGTTTAAGCAACTTTAATTCGTTCATCAGCGGAACCAAAACATCGTTTATATATTTTTCTTTTAATTCATTGATTTGCGTATCAACATATTGTTTATTTGTTAACTCTGTATTTTGTTGTGGAAGAATGGAAAGATGCAATGGACCAGATAAAACGTCTCCAGTTTTCATAATATAATTTTCTATCTCTATTTCTAATTCACGATTATTCGGGATATATGCACCTCCACCAACATTTGGTAACATCATTTTTAAACAATAAAAATAAAATTTTTTCTGATTATAAAAAATACATAAATTATAAAAATACATAAATTATAAAAATACATAAATTATAAAAATACATAAATTATAAAAATACATAAATTATAAAAATACATAAATTATAAAAATACATAAATTATAAAAAATAAAATTTTTCCTAATAAAAATAAAAAAAATGGAAATGACTCAAATTTGTCAAGTTTGCAATATGCGTTTTTTAAATCAAACACTATTATATTCTCATATGAAAAACACACCATGTGGTATGCATATGAATCAATTACAACCTAATAATATACAACCTAATAATATTCAACCTAATAATAGTATTCAGAATAATATTCAACCTAATAATAGTATTCAGTATAATAATATTCAATCAGAGCAACCATTACAAAGATTAAAGCATTTATTTATTTCAGATAAAGAACAAAATCTTTATACTGCTAGAATAAATACACCTAGGCAAAATACTGCTAGAATAAATACACCTAGGCAAAATACTGCTAGAATAAATACACCTAGGCAAAATAATAATAATTATTTAGCACAAAATAATAATGTAGCACAAAATAATAATGTAGCACAAAATAATCCTTTTGTTCAAAATAATCCTTTTGTTCAAAATAATAATGTAGCACAAAATAATTATATTGATAAAAATCAATTTGTTGAAAGTAATAACAAAAAAATATGTTCCGGATGTAATAAAAATATAACATCAAAAACTTTTGCACGTCATTTAAAATTATGCGAACAAACAGAAGAGGTTAAAAAAGAAAAAAAAGATAAATTAAAAGATCAGTTATGTCGTAATTGTAATAAATATTTTACAAATCAAGGAATTACTAATCATTATAATTCTTGTATAAGTTCTACAAGACAATGTACAAGTTGTCAAATTACTAAACCTAAGACAGAGTTTTATGATAGTAAATATCAGTGTAAGGATTGTTTAAAAGAAAAAGTTAAATGTAGAGGTTGTCAAAAAATTATATTAAAGAAAAATTTTCAGCGACATGTAACACTATGTCCAAAACTTAATCAACATAATAATCAACATAATAATAATTTATGTCAAAATAATAATTTATACCAAAATAATAATTTATGACAAAATAATAATTTATGTCAAAATAATAATTTATATTAGTATTTCAACTAAAATAGTTGTATTTCAACTAAAATAGTTGTATTTCAACTAAAATAGTTGTATTTCAACTAAAATAGTTGTATTTCAACTAAAATAATCTTATATATATTAAAATATTATTTTTTATAAAGAATAAAATATTATTTTATTAAAATATTCTTAAGCATTCCGGAAGAGAGGAGAGGTTCGGAACATACTTCTTTTGAGTATAGGAACAAAAAGTCCGACACATTCCGGAGGTTCTACAGAGGTTAAAAACACTCATAAGAGTGTAAGAATGCGAGTCCGGAATTAAAAAAATAATAATTCCTAAATTTTTATTTTAAAAATAATAAATGAATAAAAGCGAAAATTTGGAAGATTTATATTCACCGGTTTTAATTAAAAGTGATAAAAGTAATAAAAGTAATAAAAGTAATCTAAGTCGTCATAAATCTCTTAATGCAATAAACGAAATAATAAATAATTATATGAATAACACTGAGTTTCAAGATACACTAACCCCTCAAGATCCGAATCTAAAAGATATTAATAATATTGTAGATAATCCTATATATAATACTAGATATAATAATAATATAGATAAAAATACATATAATAATATAGATAAAAATATATATAATAATATAGATAAAAATACATATAATAAAAGATATTTAGAGACACTACCCCCTAATTCATCTCTTAATAAAAAAATACCACAATCAGATCTTACACGTCTTTGGAATTTTTTAAAATTTCATTGTATAAAAATATTGTTAGCATGTATTTTAATATTTTTTATTTATCATCTTGTTATATGTATTGGAAATCAATGGGGTTACTTTCTAACAGAGGAACAAAATAGAATAATTTTTTATAACCAAGAAAAAAAACTTTTGAAGGATGGAAGACTGAGGAAGATAAGATTAAGGATAAAACTAATAATAAAAATATTAAACAAGGTAAAATGTATCAAGAAAATTTACATTTCATTGTTTACGGTAAAACTGGAAGTGGTAAGACTACGTTTATTAAAAAATATATAAACCAATATTATAAGGATGAAACAAAAGTACATATTTTTTGTATGCATACTTCTGAATGGCCAACTTTTACAAACGTCTATAATGATAAACAATTAGATGAGTTACAAGATATGGAAAGTTTTGCTGGTACACCTGAAAATAAATCTTTATTAATTATAGATGATGTTGCAAGTTTATCAAAACAAAAAAATATGTCAGAAATATTTACAAAAGGAAGACATCAAAATATTCAAATAGTTGTATTAGCTCATAAAGCTTGTGATGTAGATAATAAGATTAGAGAAAACATTCAAACATTTTTTACAACTACACAAAATAATGCAGCATTCTTTAATGATATTAATAAAAATTATAAAATGAATATGCCTTTATCATATTATACACATCATAAATATGGAATAATACGTGTTGACACCATAAGTGAACATATGCAAGTATATGATAAAGACTTGAATATATTAGTAGATACCGAACATGAAATCTATAATAACTCTCAAGATTTTGATATTAGAATATATGCAAATACAAAACATTTATCAAATCAAGTTATAGAACAAATAATTATCTTTTTAGAGTCTGAAGCAAAAGTACCACTAAAAATTATTCCTGATACATTTTATTTTTATTTTGATCATTATTTAAATGCAAAATTTGGTATACCAATACCTAATAGATTATAAGATAATGAAACATTAAACTATTTGAAAATTGCAATAAATGATGTTAGAAACGGATTAAGAAAAGCAACCCCAATAATATCTGATGTTAAATCTACATTTTCTGATGCCAAATCTACATTTGATGAAGCCAAAAAAACATATAATGATATAAAACCATTAATAAATGGTGTAAGTGAAATACTTAATAATTAAACAAATTTATCATAATCAAACCGAAGGTCCTAGGGCTTCGCACGATTTTGTAGATATATTAGTATTTTTTTTTCTCTAAAAATTAAAACAAAAATTTTTTTTTTAAAAAAAAAACTAAAACACAAATTTTTTCTTTAAAAAATAAAAAATGAAAAAATTTTATTGTGTCTTATGTGAAAAAAAATTGCAAACAAAAAGAAGTTATCAATCTCATCTACAAAGTAAAATGCATTTACAAAATGTAGATCGAGTTGATGAAGGAAATATATTAAAATTAAATAGTTATAAAAATTATCTAGAAACATTGCCTACTGATATAAAAGTTAAAAAAATGTTTGATGATTATTCACATTCGGAATATAAAAAATTTTTTAATAGTGAAGATGAAGCCGTAACAGATATAAAATATTTATTTAGCGATACTGATGAATTTAACGAAATAGATGAATTTGATGAAGCCGTAACAGATATAAAATATTTATTTAATGAATCGGTTGAATCGGTTGAATATAATGAAACTGATAAAACTTTTTCTGATATTCTAACCAACTTTTATAATATATTTAAGAAATCTTTCAAATGTTATATGAATGTAGAAGTACTTTATACAAAAAATGGACCTGATGGAATTCCTGAAGAAATAATACAAGGACATTTTACAAATTCGCAAGAAATTCATAATGTAAATGATATACAACCCATATTTGAATCGATGATACTTAAATTAGAAAATTGTATAATTGAAGCCCAGTTACGTAAATCTGGTTGGAGATTTGTTAAAATAATATCTAAGAAAATAGTAATTGATAAATATAAAAATAATACTGGTGGTAGTTATGTTCCTTTGCCTTTCAGTTCACCACAAATAATCAACATAAAAAATGAAGATGATTATTGTTTTCTGTGGAGTATTATAGCACATTTACATCCTGCAAAATATCATAAAGAAAGACTAAGTCATTACAATAAAGAAGAATACATAAGTGAATTTGATCTTTCTGATGGCTTAGATGAATTTCCATATGATTATAATAGGTTACTAAAGTTTCATAAAAAGAATAAAAATTTAATTGAAGTAAATGTTTTTGAATTAAATGTGAATTATGTTTCTATTGGTAAAATTACTCCACTTTACTCAGATTCAAAAAAATTTTATTTGAATAATAAAAATTTATGCCAATCAGAAATAGTATATAATGATAGAGGAAATTACATGCATCATAATATTTTTTACCAAGGAAATATAATATGTACTGAAAAATTTGAACTTGTTAAAACACTATCACCAATAATGATTAATCATAATAATTATAAAGGACGTGCTGATGATTATAATTACAAATATTCATCTTTATCTTCAGAATACCAACAAAAATTAGAAAATTTAAATAAAAGTTTACAAAAATGTAAAATAGATTATCAACAACAAACAAAAATGTTACTACAAGAATATCAACATAAATATCAAAATAAGATAGAAACAATTCAAAAATTAAATGAAGAAAATAATAAAGAATTAAATAATGAAGAAAATGAAACCAAACAAAAAATAAATGAATCTTTAAAAAAATGTCTACAACAATATAAAGAACAATATGATAAAGAATATATTTATCAGCTACAAATATTAAATCAAAATTATTATCAAAATACATTTAATCTTACAAAAGAAATTAATGAAACACATGAAATATATAAAGATGAATTTGAAAAACTAGAACAGTCAAAACAACCAGCACAAGCGAATATATTATATTATCAGGGTCATTTTATATTGTGTAAAGATGTTTCTATATTTACAAAAACTTCAGATAATAAAAATTTTCCTTGTCTTCAATGTATGACAAGTTTTAGAACTTTAGAAGAAATGAATAGACATTTGGAGAATTGTCAACAAAACGAAGCAGTTCAAAATACTTTTCCAAAAGATGATTATTTAGAATATAATAAATGGTATTTTAAAAATAAAGTACCCTTTACTATTTATTGTGATTTTGAAGCATATAATGTTAATATGACACAAAATCAAACGGAAAGTTCCAGGGCTTCACCCGATTCTGAAAATTATAATTCTGAAAATTATAATTCTGAAAATTATAATTCTGAAAAAAGTGCGCCTGGAAAAAGTGCGCCTGGAAAAAGTTCAACTGAACAAAGTAAAGAAAAATATTTATTTGAACAAAAACCATTATGTTGGGGAATGTACATTCATTCGAATTATCCTGAATTATTTAAATCAGAATATTTACAATACTATGGTGAAGACAGTTCAGAAATGTTTACAAAGAAAGTAGAAGAATTACAAGGACGTTTTTCACAATTGCTTGAAACAAATAAACCAATGATACCATTAACGGATGAAGAAAGAAAAGAATTTTATGATGAAATAAATTGTTATTACTGTGGAAAAGGTTTTACAAATAAATATAAAACTGACAGAGGTAGATATATTGATAAAGTAAAAGATCATGATCATCTAAATGGATTATATAGAGGTGCAGCACATAATTCTTGTAATCTTAATGCTAACAAATTTAAATATAACTTTGTTCCTTTATATTTCTATAATGGTTCTAAATATGATTTCCATCTAGTAATGAAAGATTTATTTTCATCTGAAAAATTACAACAACAAAAAATAAATGTACTATGTAAACAAGAAGAAGAATATTTTTCAATGCAATTAGGTTGTATTAGAATTTTAGATGCATTTAGATTTTTTACTCCTTATTCATTAGATGTTATGGGAAAAACTTTGAAACCTGAACAATGTAAAATATTAAATAAATATAATTTAAAACCTTTAAAAGGAATATTTCCGTATGAGTACATAACTGGAGATTTTAATTCTGTGAATAAAATTATGGAAGAAGAACAACTTCCTCCAATAAATAAATTTAAATCAACATTAAAACAATCACAATTATCTGAAGAAGATTATGCAGAAGCTGAAAAAAGTTGGAGAGAGTTAAATTGTAAAACAATGTATGATTATACAATGAAATATCTACAGATAGATGTATTAATACTAGCTGATCTTTTTGAAAACTTTCGTGATATGTGTTTAGAATATTACGGAATAGATCCATGTTATTGTTATTCTACACCAGGTTTAACATGGCTAGCAGGATTAAAACATACTGGTGTTAAACTTAAACATTATAAAGAAAATACATATGATAAATTATTATTTTTTGAATCTGGAATTAGAGGTGGAGTTTCATCAGTTTTAGGTAATAGATATGTTAAATGTTATAATAAGAAAGTAAATCCACAAGAATATGGAATAATTAAACCTTTATCTCCAGAAGAAAAAGAAAAAATATTAGAAATTTTTCGAACGAAACGAGAAGGGGTAGAACGTGAAAATGCAATTGATGAATTCATGAGAGAAAACTATTTATTATATTATGATTTTAATAGCTTATATTCTTCTTGCATGATACAAGAATTACCAACAGGTGAAATGACATGGTGTAATA
The DNA here is from genome assembly GCA_907163375.1 of Prostheceraeus crozeri. Classification (NCBI taxonomy): domain Eukaryota; kingdom Metazoa; phylum Platyhelminthes; order Polycladida; family Euryleptidae; genus Prostheceraeus; species Prostheceraeus crozeri. The sequence goes on along the minus strand of CAJQUW010002938.1, from coordinate 47,248 downwards.
ATCTTGTTTATCAAAGAACATATGATGGTGAAAATAATTTTGGTTATGTATATGAAGTTGATTTAGTATATCCTGATTATATAAAAGAAGCAACAAAATATTATCCTTTCTGTCCAGAAAACAAAATTCCCAATATAGAAGATTTTTCAGATTATCAAAAATCTATAATTCCGAAAAAATACAGACCAACAAAAAAACTTATGTTAACACAAGGTAATAAAGGAAAGTATGTTGTTGAAGGAAGAATGCTAGATTGGTATTTAGATCATGGAATGATTCTCACAAAAATACATCGAAAACTAGAGTATAGAAAATCTAAATGGTTAAAAAATTATATAGAGTTCAATATTGAAAAACGTAAAATAGCTAAAAGAAATAAAGATGATTTTGGAAACGTGTTCTTCAAATTAATGAATAATGCATTTTATGGTAAGACTTTAGAAAATGTACGTAATAGACAAAATATTGAAATAGTTTATGATAGAGATAGATTTCAAAATTTAACAAGGAAACCTACATATAAAAGAACTACTAGATTCAGTGATGAACTTTGTGCTGTTCATCTAAGAAGAAGCATTGTAAAACATGATAAGTTTAATTTCATTGGTTTCACTATATTAGAATTAGCTAAACTATTTATGTATAGTTTTATATATGATTATTTAGCGCCTGCTTATGGCAAAAACTATAAATTACACTTTACAGATACCGATTCTATTTTCTTAGAATTAACAGTACCATATGGTTCTTCACTAGATAAAGAAATTAATAAAATAAAAGATATTATTCATCCTTCTGATTTATGTAAAGTAAAAGATGAATTAGAAGGAAATGAAGATTTCATAACAGAAGCTATATTTTTAAAATCTAAATGTTACTGTTATGATACAACTAAAAATATTAAAACACATAAAACATTAAAAGGAATTTCAAAGGCATCAGTGGCTAATCAAATAACATTTCAAGATTATAAAAATGCATTATTTAATAATGAAATAAAAACAGCATGTAATTATAGACTTAATTCAAAAAAACATAAAATGTATTTAAAAGAAGAACATAAATTAGCATTAGATCCATTTGATGATAAAAGAAAAATTTTACCTGATGGAATAACTACTTTACCTTTTTAATTTTCTAATTTCTATTTTCTAAGTATAACAATATAACAATATAAAAATATAAAATATTATAAAATTATCATATAAAAATGGATAAAGTTAGAGCTGATAATTTTAAAAGAATAAAACAATTAGACGAATTAATAAAACAAAGAAATATTATGAAAGAAAATCATCTTCAACATAGAATGACAAAAGCTGGTATTCAATCTGATATGTTTGATAAATTAAAAATAACTGAAGAAGTAAAAACTGATTATGAAAAAACTGTCGAACCATTTAAAACTCTTGAAAAGGAACTTAATGAAAAACGTGTTGATATAGCGGATCCTGTACTTAAAACACTATTAGATGACTATGGTTTATTAGAGGCAAACATAGATAAAAAATTACCAAAATCTATGTTATTCGAACATTCTACTTTCCTTTTAGATAAAAAATTATTTGCAAGATTTTATCTTGGTGGTAAAGAAATATTTCCACAACCTTTACGAGGATTAATTTTTACTCCAGATAAAAAACCTATTAGTTTAGATAGAAATTTTGTTGATCTTTTAAGAGGAGCAGATTTAAAAAATTATGCTGTAGAAGATCTAATAAAATATAAAACTATATTAGATAGAGTTGGCACAGTAAAAACTCTTAGACGTTATAAACAATTAGAAAATTTATTATCAACGGGAGTTAAAGTAGGGAAAGGTTTATCTGAAAAACAGAAAACAAAAAAACAGAAAACAGAAACAACCATATTTTTACCAGATGATCCACAAGAATTACTAAATAGATTAAATATTTTAATATCTGCAATAAAAGAAGGACATAATTCTAGTTTCAATGAAATTCATGCTATATTGAAAAGACTGTTAGAAAAAAAGATTCTAAATGAAGAGGATTATAAAAGTGTAGCTGAAATATGTTGTTTCTAATTTTTTATAAAAAATATTTATTTAATTTTTTAGTTTAAAAATGTGTTCAGCAGATTTAGACAAAATTAATAATCATTTACAAAATTTAACAGAGATTTTGGGTTCATCAAAATTTAGTACGACGTTAAAAATTATAACAACTACTTCATCACACACTTGTAATTTAGAACCCATTCTACATTTAGAACAAAATAAAAATTATCAAATTGCATTGACTAGTTTCTCCATATTTAACACTATTCAAAACGTTATCAAAGATGTGAATGATCAATTTAGATATTCTACTGATAAAGGTAAAACATGGAAAATACTAACTTTTCTTCCTGGTTCTTACGAAGTTGAAACAATATCAAATGAAATTAAGAGACATTTAGGTATATCATTTAAAGATAAGAAACAATTACATTTTGCAGTTGAACCGGCAGTTAATAAATTTTCTCTTACTTTAGACGAAAATCATCAAGTTGATTTTAATCATGATAGATCATTGTCAAAGCTATTAGGATTTAATAAACAAACCTATAGTCAAGGTTATCATTTAGGTGAGAAGATTCCAAAAATAACTGAAATAAATTCAATTGTTGTACATTGTGACATTATTGAAGGAGGATATATAAATGGTAAATTATCAAATTTAATATTCAGTTTTCCAGCTTTTACTGTACCCATTGGTTATAGATTAAATGTAATTCCACAAACATTAATATATTTTCCTATTACAAGAAAAACTATTAACAACATTGGCATTAGAATCACTGATGAAAAAGGACGAGAAATAAATTTTGGAGGTGAAGAGATTATGATAGATCTTTTGGTACGGGAGGTATAAACTCCCGTTCGAGAGGTATAAACTTTTACGCTACAATAGAGAAGTTTAATTTTTTTATCATTTTTCATTATTAATCTTATTAATCTTATTAATCTTATTAATCTTATTATTAGAAACAAAAAAATAAACTTAAATTAAAATTTTTATATTTTTGTTTTTAAAAACACTAATTCAATAATGGATGAATTTATTACTTTAAAAATGAATGAAATGACTTTAAATAAAAAAAAACTTAAATTTAATCATCATCCAAATTTATCTAATAAAGTTTTGTCAGTTATTTGTGGAAGATCAGGATGTGGAAAAACATATCTATTATTTAAAATTTTAACGACTCCAAATTTTTTGGATTATAACAATCTTATAATTTATACAACAACGGCAGAACAACCCGTCTATCAATTTTTAAAATATGGATTTGAAAATAATCTTACAAAAACAGCAATTGCTTCTCTATTCGAAGAATACGAAAAATCTAAATATGAAGAAGAAATAAGTTCGTGGTGTGAAGAAGCAGCAAAAAATAATCAGTTAGTAGAATCTAATAAAAATAAACACATAAATATACAATTAATAGATGACAGTGGCAATATGCAAGATCCTAGTAAACTAGATAAAAGAATGAAACATTGTGTAATTTTTGATGATTGTGTTAATGATAGAAATCAGTCAGTTCAAAGAAATTATTTCACAAGAGGTAGACATAATAACTGTAGTGTATTTTATTTGACACAAAGTATGTATTCATTAGATGGAAGTGTTATTAGAAAGAATGCAAATATATTTATACTATTTGAAATAAATGCAAGAAACTTAAGTGATTTGTTAAGAGATTTATGTATAAGAGATAAAGATGAATTTAAACAATCGTGTAATAATGCTTGGTCAAAAGATTATGGATTTATCACAATTAATATTGATAAAAAAATTCATGAAAGAGTTATCGAACAATTGTTTACCGAGTAATAAAAATATACAAATATAATGTTTTAATATTTTATTTTTTATTATCAGCTTTAATTTTGTCTATTTTTTTAAAATATAATATTTGAATTTTGTGGTAACATTGGTATACAGCAAAAACATTTTACTGAACAAATTATTTTTTTATTGCTTTGTTGTTTGACATCTTTTCGTTTAAAATTTTCTCGTTTAAAATTTTCTCGTATTAAGTTTTGTTTAATAAAGTTTTGTCTAATAAAGTTTTTAGCTCTTCTAAAAAAATTTTATCATCACTAAAAGTTTTACCATCACTAGAAATTTTACCATCCTTTTTATTTTTATCATCAACTTTTTCTGTCTGTGATTGAAATGATATTTGATTTACTTCATTAGCTATTTGATCAAATTTTTCAATCTCATCTAACGTAATAACATTATCATCACATACTCTTTGAAAGTAGTAATGTAGTTTATCATATACTTCTTTAATATGTAAATGCTTAGTTTTTAATGATTTTCGTTTCTTAGTTATTAAAGATTTTTCTAACATTGTAGCAAGTGAAGTTGCAAAAACACCCGTACCTGTTAAAGCTGTAGCAACTACTGGAATTACTAAAACACCTGAAGATATAACAATTGTTAAAGCACCTAAACTTATTGTTAAGAATATGCCAATTCCTTGTGTTACATTCTTAACTTTAGTCCATCTCTTTCTTAATTTTTTATAATGCTCTAATCTAAGTAATAATTGCGATTCCTTATCTTTCATATAACGTACTCTATCTTTGTGTTTTGCAATATCCATTTCATATGATAATGAAGGATATATTCTTGCGGTTTCATCCACTTTTGTTTCTTCCATTTTTAAAGAAATATTTTTAACGGCGAAGCCCTGAACCTTCGGTTCGCTAGTCACATGATATATTTTAAAAACCTGAAAGATGGATAAAATTCATGAATTTGAAATTCTCAACTTTTATGATTTTCGGTGTCCTGGAACGGTCATGATTTAAGCGAGGGTGAAAATCGAACCGAAGGTTCTAGGGCTTCGCCCGATTGTAATTCTCAAATTTGAGATTTTGAAAAATTTGAAAATTGGGTATTTTTAAAAACACCCAAATCGGAGCGAAGCTCCTCTGGCTTTAGCCGATTTATGAATTTAGGTCTTCATAACCTGAAAAAGGGTTCAAATTCATGAATTTATGTTGTTTTTAAAAATACCATTTTTTGAAAAAATGGTACTTTTTGAATAGACTAAATTCATGAATTTAGGTCTTTAAAACCTGAAAAAGGGACTAAATTCATAAATTTATGTCGTTTTTAAAAGTACTAATTTTTTTGATTTTATGGTGTCCTGGAACGGTCTTTTGTCCATTACTAATGACCCATGTATTATCTGCTTTATGCGTATAAAATGATGTTTATTAGGACCTCTTTTATATTGTGATAAGTTTCAAATATAGGTTACTGACTAATAGCATTTATCTTGCAAGCATAATTATAGCACAATCACTATGAATGAAAGTGATTTGATCTACAAGTAGATGATATGCCGGCGATTATTCCGGTATAAAAAGTCGTGTGACTCAGCCTCCATTTAGCTCTGTCCTAAAGTCAGCTTGTAGCGATCTTCCCCTTCAGACGTCCCTGACACACCCAGGCTATCATAGGTCATTCAAAATCATTGTCAATGTATATCGGATGTGAAATCACCACAAGTTCAGAGTGCGAGAGGACAAAACTGTTTTGATCATAAGAAATTTGCGAGGAAAATTGCTGACATCGATTACTTGCATCCCATTAGAAAATCATTACAACGGGAATTTATCGCATTAATTCAATCATTGTATCTTTTGCACTTCAGATTTTGGTAAGCGAAACTATTGGATAAGTCACAAACCTGGTGGCAAAACAGTTGTCGAGTGGTTAAAGAAGCGACCTGACGAGAAGATGTCATACAAACCGGCGATGGGAAGAAGGAAGAAAATGTGCGAAGACATTGTGTTGGACGAATAATATCTATTTGAGACACTAACTGTTCGGTTCGCAACGCTGAATGCAGATTCATATTGCAATGACAGTGCTAAATAACGACTGTATAATTATGGTGATAGATAGATGGCGATCATGGCTGATGTCTTCAAAAAAATGCCAATGGTGTCAGTTGAAATTCAACCAAAAATTATCAGCATCATCAGACTTGTGGTATTTGCGAAAAATATGCTAGGGGAATTACTTTATTCAACAAATATACATTTCATTCAGCTGATTGGTTTTTGCTAGCATTAGTACATACAATTTACAATGATGAATGTGTGGCGATAGAATAACAGAAATTCAACTTTAATGTTTTTCTACATGTATAAAGAAAATTTATAAATAGACACGCTTGATAGACCTCAAATAGGCTATATTATGCGCACAATATTTTATGTCTAAGACTGACATTTGACAGTTGCTGCTACATGTTTAGTATACTTGTTCTTGAAACCGACGAGACGAATGGCCTACACCGAAGTCTTATTCGATTGTCTAATATCATTATTTATGAGAAGTGTGTTTTCTTGAAATTTTGTTTTGATTACCTACATCTTATATCCATGGATAAGTACATCCATGTGGGTTTTGTTCATTTGAGTTTAGTGCCAGTTGTGATGAACGAAGTATTCCATAATCGCAGCTTTACTGCAATTTCTTATGTATGAATCTAAAACGTAGCTACTCCCGCTTCTTGACGATTGGACGGTGATTGGATTTTCAGGCAGTGGCAGCAGCGGTCTTTTGAAATTTGAGACAGTGGTACTAGCGGTTTTGCATGTTCTGTCAAGTAAATGTAGTGTAGATCATAGTTCTCTTGTGTTTTAGCGAGATTCTTCTTTCAGTGGTTGATACTTTAGTAGTTGTTCCACATAGTTACTTACTACAGCTATACTCTCGGTCTTCGTCAATCAGCGTCAATTTTATGGAATTCATCCAATTCAGCACCACATCTACATTTGGGGAATCTCACAGGCAGACCACCAATACGCTGAGCAATAGGAATTTGGAATGTTTTATTTTCCATGAGTTCCCAAGGATGGAGATGATAATGATAGTAATAGCCTTTATTTTCTCACATAAAATTCGATGAGAGCATTACGACAGTCAACGATAACAATACAGAATCAAGAAGGAAGTACCATTGCGAAGAGGAACTAAAAACAGCTTTACAGAACCGAATAAAGGATTGGTTATAGCTTCGCGTCCTTGATAAGGGAGGCAACTATGCTGTTGATGAATGACGGGTATTTGCAGAAGCCGATGTAAGAGCAAATAGTTTGCAAAGTGGATCGGACGTTGATTTAACAATTTTTTCAAAAAGTTTCAAACAACTTCTTAAGCAGGCCTTAAGCAGTAAGTCATTTTATCATCTTGCTCTGCGTACAGTCGTAAATTTCGGAGAATGTGTATCTTCCTACCTCCTAGAGGCCTCTTTTACAACACAACTAATGTGTTCATTCCATTTAAGATTGTTAAAAAAGTAACACCCAGGAAAGAGAAAGACTGTGCACGACGTAGCAATGAGGTGGATGACAAAAAGATATCTTTCATTACGAGGTTGCTTATATCCATTACAAGCATAGAAGTGGATAGTAGTACACTAGAATGGAAGTTTGATATCTTGCCTATGTACAATGATGGCACATGGAAAAATCCATGGTTTGTAGATCAGATTCGATCTAAATGATTGTATCAAAGTGAAACTATTTGCGAAGTTGGTTGTGGAAGTTGTGGAATTACAGGATTTTCATAAGAGAATTGCAAGTGAGATGGCGGCATTGTTTTATGTGAAATAGCCTACTATTCCATGGATCAATATGGTGTGTCTATTTGTCTGACAACAATTTTCCAATTTTTCAATATTGGAATGCGAATTAAAAATTGGTTCACAAAGTCATAATTGAAAGTGGTCGTTGTGCTGTTTGTAATAACATCTGAAGAATTCACAGATAGAAAGTCTAATTATTGGATACTTTCTTCTTCAAGCGCCTAAGAAACCTGGTGCTTTTCTGAAATAAACACATTGAAAGTTTCTTTACCGACAATCATTTCTCAAATAAATGAAATGTCGCTGCAATTTTTCAATTAATCATTGAATGACACGTGATATTTTGGAAGCTGATATTCGAATGCATGTAGACATTTTGAAAATTATTCAAATTTAGTGAACAGGGAATGCCTTTAAAGTAAAATTAATACCCGAAGATTTCTTGGCCTCTGATTTCAAGCTGGAGTTATGCATGTTCTGTAAAATAGACATTACAAGTTGCATAAGAGTCTGATTATACTCTTGATAGATTATCGGAGCGATATTTCAAAATGATGAACGTTCAGAAAGTTAAAAAGGATTTTCTTTGTCATCCTGTCGGTGCAGCATTTTGTAAATTCACTACTGCTTTTGAGTACATGGTCTTTGGACAAGGGCCAACAATGCAGATTAAGAATCGGCCTGATAAATATAAATGCCAATCAAAAAACATGGAAACCAACTCTTGCATTTTGTCCCAACTAAGTTCTCCCGACGTGTGCCATAATTTTCATGCAATTTCCATTCTAGGACTTTCTATGGTATTGTTAGTTTCTATGGTTGCCGTTGAGAAACTTATCTAACCGCACATCACTATTAGGGATACAGTGCAGCTACCTTAAAAAGTTCCGTAAATGAATGAAATCAAATGTGATCAATGAATCTGAAATGAATGAATTGTGCCTTAAAATCTTCCAAAATAAATCGTTGAAATTCACCAGAATTATGTGATAGATATTTGCTTGTTGTCGAAGTTCTTCAATTCTTTAATTCGTGGTATCTGGACATCACAGGTTCTTCCCCAGCAGTTACTGTCGCTGCTCAGATACTCGTGTTCAACAGCCTCATTTTTCAATGTGCAGACTTTAGTAGTACCTCAATATTCAATGCGAATACGTTTCAGTATCAAATATCAGACACATCATTTTCCATCTCTCTTTCAGGAAGTAAGTTAACAATGCGATTCCCTAGACATGCTTTCAAAAGCATTTTAAACGTATAGTTGTAGAAAACCTGATTTTCATAGCGAAAAAATTGAAAATTTGAGGGGTGACTAATAATGTGGTATATACCCCTATCAACCACAAAAGTCGCCCAGCGGTCGCAGCGACAGCCCTCGGCGTCGCCGAAGTCGCTGCCGCCCGGCGACTCCTGGTGGTCCTTCTAGTCCACCATCTTATTCTTGCCAGTATTCTCCAAATCCTTTCAAAATTAAGCTTACAATTTAAGAGTTAGAAAATTATTGCAACCTAAAATTTTGAAATGATACGTTGAATATCAAAATTCAAAAATGAAGTTTTTCATAGATATTTGGAAATGTAAACAATTCCTGATTTTGCATCACTATTTATGGCGTCAACATCAGCAAGTTATGCTCTGCTAATGCTGCTACCACAAGAGGAGCATGCATGCATGTATTTCAGTTTTGAAATTTTACGATTAATCTAAGAACATCTGCAGGAAGCAGATTGCTCTCTTAAGAACCCGAGTGTGATAAACACGGACTTGTCATGAGAAGGGTAAACCATAGCTTTTTGGGACATAGACTTCACCTGTAAATTCATATACTCAACAAACGTTCCTGGTACGGAATATAGCAAGTCAATGCCATAACAACTAAGTAGGGACATATAACGAAGTTGATTTTTAGAATCTGTAATGCACATGTAAGTGAAACAGTAATGGATGATTATCGGACTGGTGAAATTGATTGAAATGGCTTAAACAAATAATTCCTATCTTTACATGTGTACCTGATTTTCTAGGTCTTCCCGGTCTCCCAACGTATGTGACGGGTCTTCCAATGAGATGTGACGGAAAATTTGAAAGAGTATTGTTCGAGAAAAGTTCGAGTGAGTATATGTTGACTCTTTTCAGTTTACTACTTAAGGTCCTTTCATGACAAACAGCTTTGCATTTTCAGTTTTACAGGAACTCTATTTTCAGAAACATGCATTAAATTTCAAAGTTAAAAACATGCATTACTGTAAACCTCGTTATTTTATCTCTATTATATTTCCCTATCTTCTGAACTTGATCTTACATGTATAAGTGCCGTAAGATCAGAGGTGGGATTCGGTAGATTTTTTCTATCATCGGTATTCGGTGTTTCGATAGATTGAAGAACATATTTAAAAGCCTTTTAATATCTTCTACAGATCATCAAACACATGTTTTGAGCCTCTCGATCCATACCCACAACTTATTTACAAAATATCAATAAAGCTAACAAAATAAAGAATTTCATTTTTCACATAGATATAGAATGCCTGTGAAAGTTGCTGTAGTTGCGCATACAATGGAAGCGATATTTTATTCATGCCAAATGGGCGTAGCTACAAAAAATCACTACTCATATCAAATACGAATTATTACAAGCTTATATCTAGGGAATATTGTTGGATTACCTTAAGTGATGATACATTATCATTGTTATCAAATGAAATCAGAAGAAATAAATTTGGAATTTTTTGCCTCTACTGAAACAAATCATGGAAATGCACTTATGCCCCATTGGCATGAAGCCATCTTTGTCGAAGTTAAAATTCAAATATACCGAAGTAAATATTTGGTGTAGGTCCATTTGGTATCGGTATTCGTACCACCGTTCCTAATATATAGGTAGCCTCAGCTCTGTAAAAACGTTAAATTGTAATTACAGTTAATTATTGATGATAAGGTCATAATCTTAGTAATTTCAGTCATGTCTTTCTTTAGACGTTATGACATAACATATGTGCTTCATATTTCAGGTTCCCATGTAATTGTGGAAGAGTGTAAATCGCGGAGGACTTGGGCGAACTGTCCTATTTGCTCGACATATATGAGCAGCGACTATTTCCGGAGACACTTGAAAGCTCATAAATCTGTCAGCAAAACTGATATAAATGTCATATGTGCATCCGTGTACGGCCAGGATAAAGGAGGAATCATAGAAAGAAAAAAGTGTACTATTTGCTCAGCATTGGCAAGTTGTGATCATATCAATTGATTCACTGAAAGTAATTTCATGTATCAGGAAATTTTGAAGACATTCTTCAATCATTTTGGCCCGTTACTAGAATTGGAATGTAAACTGAGACTATATACACTCAATGTTTGGGTCGTGCGGGTTTTTAGGGCTTACTTACGTATTAATCAGGCGTTGTGAATGTCTAGCGTAATGGTTGAGACGAGTATGACGTTTTCATTTCTGTCATCACATACTATTCGGCCTACCCTAGTTCACTTGAATAGATTACTCCACTTACGATAACAATTTGAATAAGAAAATTGCGGGGTCAGGACAGGCTACTTGGTCATGCGCATACTAGATTCCAATGCGTTCATATATTAATCCTTGTCAAGGAATTACAATGCCAAAAGGGAAAGGAACATGAAATGATGTTTTGGATATTTTAGTGCATGCTATCATTCTAAAAATGGGCATCGAATATGTACTTGATGTTCATATAAGCCTATATGAAATTGTAAAAATATCAATAATTCTCTCAAAGTGCTTAGCGATCCAGCATATAGTTGATTTTGGCCATACTATTGATGCTTCATACCATTGACGCGTTTCTGAAATGTGTCAAACTGGTGAATAGGGCACAACATAAGTTATTTGTAACATTTTCAGGTCGTCAACATGTCTCAACACCTGAGGAAAAAACACAAGATCCTACCGAAAAAAGCAGAAAAGAAGTAGAAAAAGAAGAAGAAGAATCAAACGAGAAAAAGAAGGTAATATATTTCGTTCTAAAGTATCATGCAGTATAGACAAGTGGCTAGAAATTGAATGAAGTTCAAAATTGAAAATTGCTTAATCGCCTAAACAAAGGTTAAAAGATAACGGTAGATTTTAAAGGTCGTAGCGAGAGGGCTTAAAATGTGACATCAGAATCTTCTTCGTTTCCTTTGAAATATTATGTTGGGACCTAGCTAGAAAACGATTTTCTATTTTCAGGAAACCGATCCCATAGTGCTGGAGAGAATCAGGATCTTACGGGAAAGGTATCCAGATATAATAGAGTCGTACTCGTTCGCTGAAAGAAAGCAGGCGGACAAAATCAAAGCTAAGGTTGTAACGTCATGGCTCACAGCGGCAGTGGAGGCCGTGAAATACACTGTAAATCGCTGGATACGAAAATTACATACAAACACATACCAAGTTTACATACAATTTGAAACCAACATTTGATACGAGATTCTGGTATATGTAAAGAAATCTGGTATGTTTTTCATACGAATGGCCATTTACTTTCGTATGTGATTGGTATGTAAACGATACGAACTATGCTAACTGTGATTGGCTGTTTTACGTTGAAATACGAATTCTTGGTATGTTTTATATACGAGACCCGATGCAAATTGGTATGTGTTTCGTATGTCTTTCGTATGAATAGCTTTATGTCATATGGCAAAAATATGTTATACTACATACTACTTACAAATAACTTTTTTCCAGTAATACCAGCCGTGAATATTTCTTTGTGAAAGTGTGGTATTTAACTAGATTAGATTTATTGTGGAATTAAAGCCGCATGTCATCTTTGCAACTTGTCTTATAGCATTCACAAGACTCATAATTAGCTCATTTCCTTGAACTAAATTGATAAACATCATTTCAATATAACGATAACTTTTCAGCAACCATGTTGACTTATATATCTCAAACATAACTATTTTTGCATTTAATGAATTATAATGTGTTTTTACTTCGGATTGATAATATGCCTAATTTCAAAATTACATGATACATAATTGTTGATGGTCAAATACTTACTGATTATTTATGAAATGCCTCGGACTTACATGTATTATAATCGAATTCGGCATTTAAGGTATCACTCTTGAATGTCATTATCTAACTACTTACAGAACAGTAGTAACATTAATGTGATCTTTATTGACAAAAGTCCTTAAATCAACATACTTTGGACATGATTGATGCTTTCTTTTAACATTGTGCTGGTATGGCTTTAGTATGTAAAGCATACCACACTTGAAATAACATGCGAAAAGCATACAAATATATACCAAGATCATACAGAAATATACCAAAAAAATATCTTGGTATGCATCCTTCGTATGTGATTCGTATTGAGCGATTTACAGTGTACTATCACACTAGCTCTGAAGGAAGAGATAACAAACCAGAGGGAAAGGCTACAGACCAAATCGTACGCACATTCAAAAGGCTGTACTTTAGAGTGAGTGATATCGAATATCTTCTGATTCTTTTCAACTTTCATTGTTCTCTGTATGTATGAATTAATATGTTGAGGACATTCTTTTTTTGAAGACAAAAGCGACAATTAAGTGCACTCCGACGTACCGGAGTATGCTTGATCCAGAATTATTTGTACAATTTGAATTGGCGGATGATTCCTACGAGCCGTCAACGCGAAGAACAGCGGCGGCTGAATTTATATATATTTGTAAGTAAATGTGTAATACAAATGTTTTAGTTCACAAAGTCTACATCAGTCTAAGTCGATACATGGGAATTCTAACCCCAAGATTACATCTATGTTTAGTATCATTCTGAATGCTTATGAAAGAAAATTTGAAATCATATGTTTAATACAATATGGAACTAGAATGTTTTTTATCTAACTGTTTTGACAAGTGTATTTTTTAACTGTCCGTAATTGACAGTTTTGTAGAAAATATGCTTTACTGTTAAGACTTTATGTAATAATGAGTATGACTTATAATATGCTTTACTGTGCTGTATTTATTTAGCTTTAGATGTCATTTTTCAGAAATTTATTGGAATCGATAACCTTTCATAAAGTGATAAATAGCAGATGATTTTGTAAAGATTTGCTTTACTTTTCACTTTTTATCTATATGCTTATTATTTCTTCTACTCAACAGGCAAAGCGTTAGTATGGATCAAGGAAAATGTGCCTCTATCGGATTTTACAACCCAACTGAAAGAAGTGTCAGCTGAGACAATACGCCGAGCAGATTAGCTAATAGGTGCCATGAATATGTTGTCGTCCTAGAATGCAAGCATACATGTCGTCATACTAGTATTAAGTTCCGCACATCATTTGATGAGTGGATGTACTTGTTAAAATTTAAACAATTTATAACAATACACATTGATATAATCTTCTTTTAATCAAAGCTGGAGGGAAACGAGTTTCATAGAACAGGTTTGCCAATGAGAGGAAGTTGTTCACTCCCATTTTCAGTGGAAAATGTATTACTTAATTTTACTTGATTGTCATATGAAATAATATTCGTTAGTGATCAAATATCAATGAGATGCATCTTGTTCTAATTTTCATTTCAGACTAATAAACTGATTGAAAAAGTTTGGCACTTCCTACAAGGGGGGAAATTGCTAGCCTATTGATAAAGACAAGATCAAAACTGAATGAGGATTTCATAATGTGAGTAGCACAGTTCTTGAATTTACTTGTTTTATAGCTATGTACAATGAACCAATACCATACATCACTGAAATTATTCACTAAGACCATACTGCTCGCTCATTCGCTTACGTGATAGCGCCATTATATTGCATTAATTAACTGCTCAATAAATTTTCAGCTCCACGTAAATCCTAACACATTGGGGTGGGGCAAAACCATTACGATGGAGCAATAAGAAACAATGGTAATCATCACTCAGTCAAACTAAATCATCAAGTATAGTTGGATTAATGTACCAATTGAAATATAGTCCTGTAACTTCACAAACATATTTTAAGAAAACACATTTGATCTTTCAGATGCAGAGGATACATACTTTTGACCCTTGTGGCTCTAAATCCAGTGAGAGTCGAGCCATATGAGGATCACACCGTCGAAAACATCCTAAATCCAATTCATGAAACGGCGAAAGAGGAAAAAATCGTGAAAGTATTCGGAAGCAAAAAAGGTAAATGAGCTTAACGGATTGACTGGAAACAAACCTTCCATTAGGCGGAATGAAATGTGAGCTACCCCGTCCGATGTCAATATAATTCACCCCGCCAATAAGTGATCAACGTTATTTGTAGATGATGACGATGACAATATTGTATTATCATTACAAGCACAATACCTGAATTTTTAATTAACATTCTCTTCTTTTGAATCTTCTTTCTGCAGGTGAGCACAAAACGGCAGGTATATAAGGCTGCGCAATGTTGACCCTGCACAAAGATTTATATGGTTTGGTTAAACAATACGTGGAGATTATGAAAAAGGCTGTTGACCCTGGGAAATACAAGGAGGATATGAATTTATTCTCACAGACAAATGGAGAGCCTCTCAAACAGCTGAGTGGTCTTATCGGTGATTTTGCTGAGGAAGTGACTGATTTTTATTTCTCTTACAAATTGTGATATATTCCTGACTTATCTTTAATCGCTTCCTAAATTATGAGGTTCTGCGATTTATGTAATAAATCCAATGACATCTTATATCTTAGATTATCTTCGATTTAATTATGATAATATGATAACTGTAAAGATATTATAAAATACTTCAATAATTTAGTTTTATGTTTCTATAACAGCATTTCGGATGGCGCCTCACATCGAACGACTTTCGCAAGGCTTGCACCTCACTTGCGTCAGGCGCCAAAATCGATGCCGATGATCTGTCAAAGGCACTTATGCACAAAAAAGCTACAGCCTTCACTGACTACTTATCTGTGGTCAATCCTGCTTTAAGTAGTAAGAAATTGTTGTGTTTCTGAGTTTTGTGTTACTGTTTCGTTAGATGTGTAGTCTTTGGTGTAGACCGCTGTGGAAATCCCAAATTGCCAGTATCGTACCTATATCGTTTGACGAGACAAGTTCGTTGTTACCTCCACGACGTAAGGCGAAGGTCTTGGCCTTTAACGCCATGAACTGTCCGTGTTATCGTTGAGCTTTTCAGCTTTACATCCAAACAAATTTGTAGTAGTCCATGGAATAAAAAGAATTATGTACGCTACAAAGGACAAGCTTTCATTGAATAGTCATTGAGGGTCCATGAGTTGGAGTCCTCCGTAGCTGCTACAGTGGAGTAGATCTCCTTTACCTTTAAGAACAAGGATGGGAACGATTTTTTCAGGATCCGGCTAAAATCCTTCAGAAGACTATGTATCCGAGGTAACGTAGGCTATACACCGATAATACTCTTGGAATTAGTCATGCGAACGTTGACATCAATTATACATAGAATAAGAATTTACTGCACAGCTATACCGTCATGCTTTCTCTCTCTAGCTTTTAGTGTATATCAAAAAGTTATCCTGACAAGACAGAACGTTTGGAATATAACGAATTATGTAATCGATGATGAAACATGCCAACCGAAAATTATGAAACGCATTTATAAAAACGCCTTCTGATCTAACTTAGGTGATCATTAGCGCGGTTTTTTTAGTTGACCTATTAAATGAAAAATTGACTTCATTTTTCTTGTCGTCACGTGCAAGGATAGCTTCACTTATACTTTAATTCCAATGGTTGTTTGATAATTTTGAAAAATTTACATACTGATGTTAATTGAGTTTTTGTTGACATTACAAGTACTGATTTGGGCCTATCCCGCGGATCTAAATCACGTTTTTAGTATCAGCTCATAATTGTTACTTTAAGAGAGAGGAATGCCCTTTACCCACCGTAGTAATCATCTTAAATGAGTTATACTGTTTGGCGATTTCTCTTGTTGGTACACATCTATTGTCAGTGTAAATTTGCATTTGGAGATAGCATCTCCACTCTCGGTGTTTCAGAGGCCATGCAATCACTGACCATAAAGTGACTGTCATATTGAGCTGTCATCATAACATGGGATCTAGATGATGGTGGTTTTAGAATGGGCTGGCGAGGATGAGGTAGGGTGGGTTTCGTCATATATCATCTTTTGGCTAATCATGGAATGCCAAATGGACCCGACACTTATAGACTGCCATGTCCTCAGTTACATCACCTCCTGCAAGCAAACGTTTTCTTAGGTATGGCACCCAAACATTCTTCGACAAATTGTGGTAGTCATGGAAAATATAAGAATTAAATGCGCTACAGAGGACGTTCGCCTTCATTAAATAGTCATTGAGGTGCCAAAATCACCCCAAACTTAGGGCCACCGCTAAAATCGGTCACCTATGGCCCTCAGAGAATAAACAATCTGGAAAGAGATTGCATGTACCACAAATGACCCATAGGATATCGCTAATGTACATTTTTGGCCCTGAGATTACATATACTACGCATATTTTGGCCCTCGGATACATTTGGCCCTCAGAGATGTGATATGGCCCACGGGGTATGGCCCTCAGAGTACAGCTATGACTATCGGTTTAAAAATTATTGGCCCTCAGAGTATATTTATGGCCCTCAGAGCACAACAATATATATATATATATATATATATATATATACTTTAATTGATTTAGTTGTAGCATCTTATTACAACTAAATCAATTAAAGTCAATTCTCTTAAAATTGAAATATCCTCCAAGCTTAATCGATAACTCGTTCGCCAGGGCTCGTAATAGTTCTGAGGAGAGTAGGTCTACAGTGGTCAACAAGAAGGAAGTTAAAAATGCTGTGCCGTTTATTTGTACTTTTAATCGCAACAACCCTAATGTATATACAGAGGTGATAAAACCTGTTGCTCAAAGTTTGTGCTTAGTTGATCCGTTCTAGGAAATGCGTTTTTTCAGGTCTTACAAACAACCACTATCTCAGCTTAGAATCCTTAATAGCAATAATAGAAAGACAATTGAAGGTATTTCTCCATGCGGGGAACCGAGGTGTAAATGCTGTCCCACTTTGATTTTGGGAAGAACAATTAAGTTTAAGGTTAGTAGTGGTGGTAGCACCCGGCTTTTTACTATAAATAGAAATCTCACTTGCACATCAAGAAATATGATTTATGTAATACGGTGCAATGCTTGTGGAGAGTTCGATTTGGGTCAAACGGGAGATATCTTTCGTAATCGTCTGACTATCCATAGGCAGCAGATTGATCATGAAGAGTATACCATTCTAAATATGAGCAAACACATAGCTAGGTGTGCTAGGAATCTCACTTCGAAGTTTGAAGCGGCTCCCATCTATCTTTTTAATGTCAACGCCAGCCGCATAGAACGCGAAAAGAAGGAGGCAGATTTCATTTCTTTGTTAAAGCCTCAGTTAAATATAGAATAATTTCTATGTTTTATTTCCTGTTATGTATATTTGAGTTTGAATAAATTATTTCATTCCCATAGATCAGGTCGAAACCGGTTGGGAATTTTTGGTTTTTGGTACTTTGACTTCTTTCCTTGAGGGCTTTTTGGGTTACTTATATATATATATATATATATATATATATATATATATCTTTAATAATGTATTTCAATGCAAGCACTCACCAAGTCTCTCGTCCATGACAGATTCCAGAGATTCATTTTCACCAAGAACATCAGGATTCAATGTAGTGCTAGAAGAAGCAGCAGATTCCTGATGCACGTCACAGCTAGGTGCATCTGTAAAATAGTAACTAACTTCGTCACTGTCAGATAGTTCAGGAATTGCATCTTCAATTCGCTGCATAACACTTTCGGCATAACGAGTGGCATAACGTCGACGCTTGCGGTCGGCCATGATCACGCGGTTTAGCCACGCTGTAGCAGAAAGTGAAACCCCATAAACACAGATGAAAGATGTCATTGAAGATTTAAAACAAGTAGAGTGGGCTTCAACAATAAATGTACCTGTCAGTTTTCAATCCATCATGCAAATGATTTTTATCATTGAAATCGTTTCACAGAATGCAGCTAAATCATCAGCAATATCCTCTTGGCAACATCAGCTTCGTTGTTGCTTCTAGAGCAAAGGAATACTAGAACTCGTGCGAAATTGTTAGATCAATTAAGTTTCAATTTTTAGCCAAGAGATAAAAAAAAGAGCTCTCTCTTTGTTTCAAGTTGTAGAGGAGAGTCAGCTTCATTAAACTGAGATGACAATGCGCAATTCTGTTGCAATCATCTTCCTCAATCCATGGTGCTACATCAATGTCATCGTTTTTGTAAACTTGCTGCTTTGATTTTCCTGCGTTTCCATTTTTGAAAATAATCATCTTTTTTCCTCAAAGACTTTCCTTTTCTTTTATCACTGGTAATAATTTTTCGTCCAAACTAATGCCACCTCAATCACATGCTGTGGTTTAATAGAATGTCCAATGAACTACCATGCAACAGCTCTGTTGGTCAAGAAGTATACTTGAGTCCCCTGCAGTCAAAGACCACATTATGGACCATATCACAATCATAATGACACCGCTGCAGTGAAGCTTTCGAAAGTACCTTTGTTCTTTTCCTCCATGCAATCAATAATTCAACATGAAGAAATAATTCTTGACTTGGATACTTAATTTTGTGAAGACTCCCTAAACAACAAAATCATTAAAAAAATTCATGAAGTTTGTTTTAATCTATCAACAGATATCAACATGTTGCTAGGTTTTACTTCGAAAATGTTAATGAATATTAAATTAAGTTAAATGTCTGCAAGTGAAGATATGATTGAAAATGAATTGATGACGACTTCCCCATTTGGAGAAACATCAACACGACATGACACTACGACACAATGACTTAACCCGTATTGCAAGATTTTATGCTCGCCTGATAGATTACTCTTAATGAAAAAATTGATTGACTTTCTGATACAAGACACAAACACTTCATTAAGAAGTCGGCACAACTAGTCATGCAATTGACTATTGCTTCACTTCAAATCATTATCGAAACTTTTTACATGTTTTTTTTAAAAAAACTATTTATTTCATGTTTTGCCATGCCACCAGAAAGGTGGAGGGTTTAACAGAACAGGAAATGACCATCTTCGATGCTCGATTTTGTCAATATAGCTCTCCATGTCACATTTAGGTTCAAAATCAGATTGAATCCAAATACAATCAAGATAGCATGAAATGAAGAAGTTCTGCAGTTGACACAAAGATCTTTATTCAACTCTAACTCATTTAGATAGAAGGCTTTGTTTATGTCAATGTTAGAAGTGGCCATTATTGCCACTCACAGTGGTGATGGTGTTTTCACCATATGACACTATCCCTGACATGCTGCTATCACCACTAAAACGTGTGAAGAGAGAAAGGCTACTATTTTGATTGATGTTGAGATGCTACTCCTGCATGCCTTATCAGTTCATCCAAGCAATATATTCACCTTCACAATGGAATTTCTAGTGAGCGGTACTCATATTTTTGGATAATCTCAAACTCAATGTCGCATATTTTGCACTTTAAAGATCCTAGAGTATCAAGCAAGTGATAATTGAGCTTGGGTTTTTCAGAAGAGGATGATATTTTGTAAGCACATGCTCTCTACATTTTCTCATAGAATTCTCTGCTTCCTCTACATGGTGATCGCATGCAGTCAGCTTGCTAAAAACATATTTCAAACACAAAAGTTCTGCATATAAAATTGAGTGTTTAATTAAGCAAGAAACAGTCACACAAATGCATTGATCTAGTCTGATTAAATGGGTTCTAATTTCTGCATCAGAAGCATCTTTTCTCACAAGTATTCTACATTTGAGTCTTAATTAGAAACTCTGAAGCTGATTGCCGAAATTTTTGCAATTTATCATTTTTTTTGAAGCCGGAATATTGCCTTTCTGACATCATGGAGGCTAGTTAAATGCTAAAACCAGACATATGATGAAGGTGGACGTTGACTCTCGAGGCGACTGCCATCATCGGTCGCCTGGATACGGTCGCCCGTAACAGACGAGGCAACTGCTCACAGCGGTCGCTGGGCAACGGTCGCCCACATACAATCGAGGCGACCGCCACCAGGAGTCGCCGGGCGGCAGCGACTTCGGCGACGCCGAGGGCTGTCGCTGCGACCGCTGGGCGACTTTTGTGGTTGATAGGGGTATATACCACATTATTAGTCACCCCTCAAATTTTCAATTTTTTCGCTATGAAAATCAGGTTTTCTACAACTATACGTTTAAAATGCTTTTGAAAGCATGTCTAGGGAATCGCATTGTTAACTTACTTCCTGAAAGAGAGATGGAAAATGATGTGTCTGATATTTGATACTGAAACGTATTCGCATTGAATATTGAGGTACTACTAAAGTCTGCACATTGAAAAATGAGGCTGTTGAACACGAGTATCTGAGCAGCGACAGTAACTGCTGGGGAAGAACCTGTGATGTCCAGATACCACGAATTAAAGAATTGAAGAACTTCGACAACAAGCAAATATCTATCACATAATTCTGATGAATTTCAACGATTTATTTTGGAAGATTTTAAGGCACAATTCATTCATTTCAGATTCATTGATCACATTTGATTTCATTCATTTACGGAACTTTTTAAGGTAGCTGCACTGTATCCCTAATAGTGATGTGCGGTTAGATAAGTTTCTCAACGGCAACCATAGAAACTAACAATACCATAGAAAGTCCTAGAATGGAAATTGCATGAAAATTATGGCACACGTCGGGAGAACTTAGTTGGGACAAAATGCAAGAGTTGGTTTCCATGTTTTTTGATTGGCATTTATATTTATCAGGCCGATTCTTAATCTGCATTGTTGGCCCTTGTCCAAAGACCATGTACTCAAAAGCAGTAGTGAATTTACAAAATGCTGCACCGACAGGATGACAAAGAAAATCCTTTTTAACTTTCTGAACGTTCATCATTTTGAAATATCGCTCCGATAATCTATCAAGAGTATAATCAGACTCTTATGCAACTTGTAATGTCTATTTTACAGAACATGCATAACTCCAGCTTGAAATCAGAGGCCAAGAAATCTTCGGGTATTAATTTTACTTTAAAGGCATTCCCTGTTCACTAAATTTGAATAATTTTCAAAATCTCTATATGCATTCGAATATCAGCTTCCAAAATATCACGTGTCATTCAATGATTAATTGAAAAATTGCAGCGACATTTCATTTATTTGAGAAATGATTGTCGGTAAAGAAACTTTCAATGTGTTTATTTCAGAAAAGCACCAGGTTTCTTAGGCGCTTGAAGAAGAAAGTATCCAATAATTAGACTTTCTATCTGTGAATTCTTCAGATGTTATTACAAACAGCACAACGACCACTTTCAATTATGACTTTGTGAACCAATTTTTAATTCGCATTCCAATATTGAAAAATTGGAAAATTGTTGTCAGACAAATAGACACACCATATTGATCCATGGAATAGTAGGCTATTTCACATAAAACAATGCCGCCATCTCACTTGCAATTCTCTTATGAAAATCCTGTAATTCCACAACTTCCACAACCAACTTCGCAAATAGTTTCACTTTGATACAATCATTTAGATCGAATCTGATCTACAAACCATGGATTTTTCCATGTGCCATCATTGTACATAGGCAAGATATCAAACTTCCATTCTAGTGTACTACTATCCACTTCTATGCTTGTAATGGATATAAGCAACCTCGTAATGAAAGATATCTTTTTGTCATCCACCTCATTGCTACGTCGTGCACAGTCTTTCTCTTTCCTGGGTGTTACTTTTTTAACAATCTTAAATGGAATGAACACATTAGTTGTGTTGTAAAAGAGGCCTCTAGGAGGTAGGAAGATACACATTCTCCGAAATTTACGACTGTACGCAGAGCAAGATGATAAAATGACTTACTGCTTAAGGCCTGCTTAAGAAGTTGTTTGAAACTTTTTGAAAAAATTGTTAAATCAACGTCCGATCCACTTTGCAAACTATTTGCTCCTACATCGGCTTCTGCAAATACCCGTCATTCATCAACAGCATAGTTGCCTCCCCTATCAAGGACGCGAAGCTATAACCAATCCTTCATTCGGTTCTGTAAAGTTGTTTTTAGTTCCTCTTCGCAATGGTACTTCCTTCTTGATTCTGTATTGTTATCGTTGACTGTCGTAATGCTCTCATCGAGTTTTATGTGAGAAAATAAAGGCTATTACTATCATTATCATCTCCATCCTTGGGAACTCATGGAAAATAAAACATTCCAAATTCCTATTGCTCATCGTATTGGTGGTCTGCCTGTGAGATTCCCCAAATGTAGATGTGGTGCTGAATTGGATGAATTCCATAAAATTGACGCTGATTGACGAAGACCGAGAGTATAGCTGTAGTAAGTAACTATGTGGAACAACTACTAAAGTATCAACCACTGAAAGAAGAATCTCGCTAAAACACAAGAGAACTATGATCTACACTACATTTACTTGACAGAACATGCAAAACCCCTAGTACCACTGTCTCAAATTTCAAAAAACCGCTGCTGCCACTGCCTGAAAATCCAATCACCGTCCAATCGTCAAGAAGCGGGAGTAGCTACGTTTTAGATTCATATTGTGGTTAGGGTTGGGGTTAGGGTTAGGGTTAGGGTTAGGGTTAGGGTTAGGGTTAGGGTTAGGGTATCCGTGACTCTTTTGGCGGCGCGTGTTTTTCGATTTTTTAAGGTGGGAAGCTTTGGTCCGATTTCTATGATTTTTTTTGCATATGAAAATTTGGCGTCTCGGCTAAATGGGAGTATTTTTTGCTAGACCATATTGGCACCGGGGGAGTATTTTTTGCTAGACCATATTGGCACCGGAAGTGGTCGTACGGGTCCATCAAACATTAGGACCCACGAAATTTTGAAAAACACCAAAAAATTTGAAGGCCCACGAGGTTTTTCCAAGATATCGAACTTTTCCGGTGGCGCAAAAAATCGGAAAAAATATGTTTCAGAAACTTCAGGTCATGGGGCATCTTTTGAGAACAAGATTGGACACAAAATCTTCACAGATGTCGGAGCCAGGGCCAGTCAAACATAGGCACACTTTTTCCGAAAAAGTCTCGTGGGCCCACCGTGGGCCCACGAGGGCCTTGGCGGTTTTTTTAATAAAAACTTTAATTTTTATCGAAAAACATTGTTCATTTGACAAGAGTAGCGCAGAGAACAGCTCGACCGCCCACTAAAATTTCAACAGTTCGAGAGCTCATCTTCGCATAGAAATAGGACCCCCAAAATTGGCCATTTTTTAGCCCAAAATTTTGGAAACCCTTTTTGGCCCCCCTGAAACAATGGGAAGGACACACTCAAAAAATCTGAAATAATTCAGAGGAACACTCAAGACACCCAAGTTGGTGCTGGTGAAAACAAAATCCGGAATCAATATGATTTGTGGTTCCCAGGGGGGCTCAAAGTTGAAAATTGCCCAAATTTGGGTCATTTTTTGACCAATGCTAACCCGATCTGTGGGCCCACAAACTTGTTCCCCTTTTCCGGCACTTTCACAATAGAAATCGATTAGGGTTAGGATGGATTCATAAAATATGGGTCTCTGACTTTGTGACACAAAAAAATTGAGTCAAACCATTGCCCGCAAGCGGGTCCATGGATCCCCCAAAGATGGGTTCACATAACCCTAATGCATTCGGGTTGAGTCACATTGTGGATTCCTGGGTCAAACATTGGTCAACTTCTATGGCCTCCCCCACCAACCCAACTGATCCGCATTGCTAAAACTTGGATTCCACATAGACATATTATCTTCAACTTTGAGTTGACATAGATATCGGACCTATTGAATATTGGGAAGGGGTCATGCGGGCCAAGTGAAAACAGTCAAAATTAACCCGAATTTCGTGGGCCCACCATTGGTCTAATGTATTTTTGGGTCAGTGATGTCACATTCAACGACTTTGGCCCCCTGCCACAGCCACTGTAGCACCTGGGTGGGCCAGACACTTTGACCCTGTGTTAGTGCTTGGCGTCCCCAATAGATTTACATAGATATCGAACATTATACTTGTTTGTTAGTGCCATAGCCATGCACTCAAAAGTTGCTCAAATTGGGACTCCCACACTTGACTTTGGTTATATTAGAAATCGGAATAACCCTAAAATGCACTTTCCCCCATAGATATCTACACCCTCGTCAATGTTCCTAAAACAACACCATCTTTGACATCAAAGTTTCCCATGTTCCTTGCGGAGGATGCTCTTCAACTTCAACAATGTCAAGGTCAATATCAAATACTAGCTATTGACATAGATATCGACATTGAAATGGACCATTAAACTACCGTAGAAATCGATTAAAGTTGGACTAATTTTGCTGATTTTCACGGCTAAACCCCTGCATTTATCCCCTTTTGAGCCCACAAACTGCATGAGGTCTTGAAGGGAAAGTGTCAAACACTTTAATCAAGTGTTGATACATTATCATAGATATCGGAATGACTGGTAAACAATGTTTTTGGCAGTGAACATTGCATTTTCACATGAAAATTTCTATTCATAGTTAACTGGTGGGTGGCAATAACTCATTGTTGTACTTTTTCAACAACAGTTTAGATATTGCTGCTGGGTTTCGCAGGACCTCTTCAATAAAGTTCAATCAATGCTGATTTAGTTGGATTACCATATAGATTGTGACTGCGTCATTGATATGTGAATGTGTCATTGCCATAGATGAAGTCTTACTTTCTCATGTCATAGTTGAAATTAACATAGATATAGAATCTCAGGCTGAAATTAATAATTCTCAAAGTTCATGAAATGACATCGCAGTGACCTCTTTCAAGGTCACTCATATTAAACAAAATATCCGCATAGATATTATCACGAGGATCGACTAGACAATCTTCATAGATATCTAGTGCACCGAGCGAAGTTTGGCCTTTTCATAGTTTTGAATGCAAAAAATAAATATGAGAAAGCCGATGAGAGTCACTACTTCTGATAGGGCTTCAGACAGTTCTATATTGTGCTTCTGTATTGATGTTAATACTGAGTTTCGCAGAAATATGACTTCTTCAATGTAATATTATTACTTAGCTGCCACGTTTATCTATTGTTGGATCATTAATCATGACAAGTATGTCATGTGAAAAATTACATTATGCCATGTCATCAATTACATTGACATAGAAATAGGATGTCAGTACCATAATGAAAATTTTCAAGATCCATTCAATGAATTCACAATTATCTCTCACAAGGTCATTTACTATTGAGTTAGAGTCTGTACAGATTTCAATATTGAGTTTTACTATTGCAGTTTCATTGATATCTGAATTAATAGAGCGCATATTGTTTCTTCTTAAAAATGCATATTCTAACAAATCTTGCTTATCTGGGGGACTCAGAGATCAGGAACCACGACAAGACAGTCAAGTTCAAGGACTTAGGGATCAGGAGCCACGATTATGCAGTCAATTTCAAGGACTTGAGGCTTAGGACGGTCAATGAATGAGTGATCTCGGTCCTCAACTTGAGGTTAGGATAAGAAGAAGGGAAGGCCAACCGTGACAATGCATCTGGACTGCTTATTAGGAGGACTTAGGGTTCAGGAGCCACGATTAGGCAGTCAAGCTCAAGGACTTAGGGATCAGGAGCCACACCTGGTCAGTCAAGCTCAAGGAATTAGGGATCAGGAGCCACGATTAGGCAGTCAAACTCAAGGACTTAGGGATCAGGAGCCACGCCTGGTCAGTCAGCTTTAAGGACTTGAGGTTTAGGACGGTCAATGAATGAGTGATCTCGGTCCTCAACTTGAGGTTAGGATAAGAAGAAGGGAAAGGCAATGCTGACAATGCATCTGGACTGCTTATCAGGAGGACTTAGGGATCAGGAGCCACACATGGTCAGTCAAGTTCAAGGACTTAGGGATAAGGAGTCAGGGCCGGTCAGTCAACCTCTAGGACTTAAGGATCAGGAGCCACGCCTATTATTTTATTGATATATTGAGTCTCTCAGCTCAAGCAAGTGAAATATCAAGTCTATAGGCCATCCACAAGTAGCTCTATCGGCCCTCTAAACTAGTCCAACTTTGACCATGCAAAAGGAGGCCAAATCCCAAAAGTCAAAAATTGGACAAAAATTGCTCCAACTTTCAGGGACTCTTATGCCCACGTCTGATAAAAGTTTGTTACCGGACCTCATTATTCTCATAGAAGGGGTCTATATATATCCATCAACATATATATTGATCAATTTTCACTCATGAAATGTCCCAGGGGGGCCAAACTGGAATACCTCAAAATAACCCTATTTTGGTGGGCCCACAGTTTGGTGCCACATTTAGGACCCCTTACCCAGGGGAATATATTCCAACAGACTAGAATACTAAAATATATGTCACTCAGTTCAAGCAAGTAAAATATCAAGTCTATAGGCCATCCACAAGTGGCTCTATCGGCCCTCTAAACTAGTCCTACTTTGACCATGCAAAAGGAGGCCAAATCTCAAAAGTCAAAAATTGGACAAAAATTGCTCCAACTTACGGGGACTCCTGGACCCATATCTCATAAAAGTTTGTTACCGGACCTCATTATTCTCATAGAAGGGGTCTATATATATCCATTGACATAGATATCGATAAATTTGTAGTCATGAAATGTCCCAGGGGGGCCTAACTGAAATACCTCAAAATAACCCTATTTTCGTGGGCCCACGTGGGGCTTGGCGGTTTTTTTAATCAAAACTTTAATTTTAATCAAAAACCTTTGTTTATTTGACAAGAGTAGAGCAGAGAACAGCTCGACCGCCCACTAAAATTTCAATAATTCGAGAGCTCATCTTCGCATAGAAATAGGACCCCCAAAATTGGCTATTTTTTAGCCCAAAATTTTGGAAACCCTTTTTGGCCCCCCTGAAACAATAGGAAGGAGACACTCAAAAAATCTGAAATAATTCAGAGGAACACTCAAGACACCCAAGTTGGTGCTGGTGAAAACAAAATCCGGAATCAATATGATTTGTGGTTCCCAGGGGGGCTCAAACTTGAAAATTGCCCAAATTTGGGTCATTTTTTGACCAATGCTAACCCGATCTGTGGGCCCACAAACTTGTTCCCCTTTTCCGGCACTTTCACAATAGAAATCGATTAGGGTTAGGATGGATTCATAAAATATGGGTCTCTGACTTTGTGACACAAAAAAATTGAGTCAATCCATTGCCCGCAAGCGGGTCCATGGATCCCCCAAAGATGGGTTCACATAACCCTAATGCATTCGGGTTGAGTCACATTGTGGATTCTTGGGGTCAAACATGGGTCAACTTCTATGGCCTCCCCCACCAACCCAACTGATCCGCATTGCTAAAACTTGGATTCCACATAGACATATGATCTTCAGCTTTGAGTTGACATAGATATCGGACCTATTGAACATTGGGAAGGGGTCATGCGGGCCAAGTGAAAACAGTCAAAATTAACCCGAATTTCGTGGGCCCACCATTGGTCTAATGTATTTTTGGGTCAGTGATGTCACATTCAACGACTTTGGCCCCCTGCCACAGCCACTGTAGCACCTGGGTGGGCCAGACACTTTGACCCTGTGTTAGTGCTTGGCGTCCCCAATAGATTTACATAGATATCGAACATTATACTTGTTTGTTAGTGCCATAGCCATGCACTCAAAAGTTGCTCAAATTGGGACTCCCACACTTGACTTTGGTTATATTAGAAATCGGAATAACCCTAAAATGCACTTTCCCCCATAGATATCTACACCCTTGCCAATGTTCCTAAAACAACACCATCTTTGACATCAAAGTTTCCCATGTTCCTTGCGGAGGATGCTCTTCAACTTCGACAATGTCAAGGTCAATATCAAATACTAGCTATTGACATAGATATCGACATTGAAATGGACCATTAAACTACCGTAGAAATCGATTAAAGTTGGACTAATTTTGCTGATTTTCACGGCTAAACCCCTGCATTTATCCCCTTTTGAGCCCACAAACTGCATGAGGTCTTGAAGGGAAAGTGTCAAACACTTTAATCAAGTGTTGATACATTATCATAGATATCGGAATGACTGGTAAACAATGTTTTTGGCAGTGAACATTGCATTTTCACATGAAAATTTCTATTCATAGTTAACTGGTGGGTGGCAATAACTCATTGTTGTACTTTTTCAACAACAGTTTAGATATTGCTGCTGGGTTTCGCAGGACCTCTTCAATAAAGTTCAACCAATGCTGATTTAGTTGGATTACCATATAGATTGTGACTGCGTCATTGATATGTGAATGTGTCATTGCCATAGATGAAGTCTTACTTTCTCATGTCATAGTTGAAATTAACATAGATATAGAATCTCAGGCTGAAATTAATAATTCTCAAAGTTCATGAAATGACATCGCAGTGACCTCTTTCAAGGTCACTCATATTAAACAAAATATCCGCATAGATATTATCACGAGGATCGACTAGACAATCTTCATAGATATCTAGTGCACTGAGCGAAGTTTGGCCTTTTAATAGTTTTGAATGCAAAAAATAAATATGAGAAAGCCGATGAGAGTTAGTACTTCTGATAGGGCTTCAGACAGTTCTATATTGTGCTTCTGTATTGATGTTAATACTGAGTTTCGCAGAAATATGACTTCTTCAATGTAATATTATTACTTAGCTGCCACGTTTATCTATTGTTGGATCATTAATCATGACAAGTATGTCATGTGAAAAATTACATTATGCCATGTCATCAATTACATTGACATAGAAATAGGATGTCAGTACCATAATGAAAATTTTCAAGATCCATTCAATGAATTCACAATTATCTCTCACAAGGTCATTTACTATTGAGTTAGAGTCTGTACAGATTTCAATATTGAGTTTTACTATTGCAGTTTCATTGATATCTGAATTAATAGAGCGCATATTGTTTCTTCTTAAAAATGCATATTCTAACAAATCTTGCTTATCTGGGGGACTCAGAGATCAGGAACCACGGCAAGACAGTCAAGTTCAAGGACTTAGGGATCAGGAGCCACGATTATGCAGTCAAGCTCAAGGACTTATGGATCAGAAGCCACGATTAGGCAATCAAGTCCTAGGATTTATTGATCGGGAGCCACGGCTGGTCAGCCGAGCTCAAGGACTTAGGGATCAGGAGCCACGATTATGAAGGCAAGTTCAAGGACTTGAAGTTTAGGACGGTGGATGAATGAGTGATCTCGGTCCTCAACTTGAGGTTAGGATAAGAAGAAGGGAAGGCCAACCGTGACAATGCATCTGGACTGCTTATCAGGAGGACTTAGGGTTCAGGAGCCACGATTAGGCAGTCAAGCTCAAGGACTTAGGGATCAGGAGCCACGCCTGGTCAGTCAGCTTTAAGGACTTGAGGTTTAGGACGGTCGATGAATGAGTGATCTCGGTCCTCAACTTGAGGTTAGGATAAGAAGAAGGGAAGGCCAATGGTGACAATGCATCTCGACTGCTGATCAGGAGGACTTAGGGTTCAGGAGCCACGATTAGGCAGTCAAGCTCAAGGACTTAGGGATCAGGAACCACACATTGTCAGTAAAGTTCAAGGACTTAGGGTTCAGGAGCCACGATTAGGCAGTCAAGCTGAAGGACTTAAGGATCAGGAGACACGCCTGGTCAGTCAGATTTAAGGACTTGAGGTTTAGGACGGTCAATCCATGAGTGATCTCGGTCCTCAACTTGAGGTTAGGACAAGAAGAAGGGAAGGCCAACGGTGACAATGCATCTGGACTGCTTATCAGGAGGACTTGGGGATCAGGAACCACGATTAGGCAGTCAAGCTCAAGGACTTAGGGATCAGGAGCCACGATTAGGCAGTCAAGTTAAAGGAGTTAGGGATCAGGAGCCACGCCTGGTCAGTCAATTTCAAGGACTTGAGGTTTAGGACGGTCAATGAATGAGTGATCTCGGTCCTCAACTTAAGGTTAGGATAAGAAGAAGGGAAGGCCAATGGTGACAATGCATCTGGACTGCTGATCAGGAGGACTTAGGGATCAGGAGCCACACATAGTCAGTAAAGGTCAAGGACTTGGGGATCAGGAGCCACGACTATTATTATATTGATATATTGAGTCTCTCAGCATATCAAGTCTATAAGCCATCCACAAATGGCTCTATCGGCCCTTTCAACTAGTCCAACTTTGACCATGCAAAAGGAGGCCAAATCCCAAAAGTCAAAAATTGGACAAAAATTGCTCCAACTTTCAGGGACTCCTTGACCCATGTATTATAAAAGTTTTTTACGGGACCTCATTATTCTCATAGAAGGGGTGTATACATATCCATTGACATAGACATCGATAAATTTTAACTCATGAAATGTCCCAGGGGGGCAACCTAACCTGAAATACCCCAAAATAACCCTATTTTCGTGGGCCCACAGTTTGGTGCCACATGTGGGACCCCTTCCCCATGTGAATATATTCCAGCAGACTAGAATACTAAAATATAGGGTCTCTCAGCTCAAGCAAGTAAAATATTAAGTCAATATGTCATCCACAAGTGGCTCTATCGGCCCTCTAAACTAGTCCAACTTGACCATGCAAAAGGAGTCCAAATCTCAAAAGTCAAAAATTGGACAAAAGTTGCTCCAACTTTCAGGGACTCTTAGGCCCATGTCTGATAAAATTTTGTTACCGGACCTCATTATTCTCAAAGAAGGGGTCTATATTTATCCATTGACACAGATATCGATAAATTTTAACTCATGTAATGTCCCAGGGGGGCCGAACTGAAATACCTCAATATAACCTTATTTTCGTGGGCCCACAGTTTGGTGCCACACTTAGAACTCCTTACCCATGGGAATATATACCAACAGACTAGAATACTAAAATATAGGTCACTCAGCTCAATCAAGTGAAATATCAAGTCTATAGGCCATCTACAAGTGGCTCTATCGGCCCACTAAACTAGTCCAACTTTGAGCATGCAAAAGGAGTCGAAATCTCAAAAGTCAAAAATTGGACAAAAATTGTTCCAACTTTCAGGGACGCTTACAACCACTTCTGATAGAAGTTTGTTACGGGACTTCATTATTCTCATAGAAGGGGTTTACATATATCCGTTGACATAGATATCGATAAATTTTAACTCATGAAATGTCCCAGGGGGGCCAACCTGAAATACCTCAAAATAACCCTATTTCGTGGGCCCACAGTTTGGTGCCACACTTAGGACCCCTTCCATATGGAAATATATTCCCACAGACTACAATACTCAAATATAGGTCACTCAGCTCAAGCAAGTATGTTTTCAAGTCAATAAGCCATCAACAAGTGGCTCTATCGGCCCTCTCAAATAGGCCAACTTTGACCATACAAACGGAGGCCAAATCCCAAAAGTCAAAAATTGGACAAAAATTGTTCCAACTTTCAGGGACTCTTATACCCAGTTCTGATAGAAGTTTGTTACGGGATCTCATTATTCTCATAGAAGGGGTCTTTATATATCCATTGACATAGATATCTATAAATTTCAACTCATGAAATGTCCGAGGGGGGCCAACCTGAAATACCTCAAAATAACCCTATTTTCGTGGGCCCACAGTTTGGTGCCACACTTAGGACCCCTTCCTCATGGGAATATATTCCCACAGACTAGAATACTCAAATATAGGTCACTCAGCTCAATCAAGTGAAATATCAAGTCTATAGGCCATCCACAAGTGGCTCTATCGGCCCTCTAAACTAGTCCTACTTTGACCATGCAAAAGGAGGCCAAATCCCAAAAGTCAAAAATTGGACAAAAGTTGCTCCAACTTTCAGGGACTCTTAGGCCCATGTCTGATAAAATTTTGTTACGGGACTTCATTATTCTCAAAGAATGGGTCTATATATATCCATTGAAATAGATATCGATAAATTTTAACTCATGAAATGTCCCAGGGGGCCAACCTGAAATACCTCAAAATAACCCTTTTTCCGTGGGTCCACAGTTTGGTGCCACACTTGGGACCCCTTCCCCGTGGGAATATATTCCAACAGACTAGAATACTAAAATATAGGT
This sequence comes from Prostheceraeus crozeri, assembly GCA_907163375.1. Taxonomy (NCBI): domain Eukaryota; kingdom Metazoa; phylum Platyhelminthes; order Polycladida; family Euryleptidae; genus Prostheceraeus; species Prostheceraeus crozeri. The sequence goes on along the minus strand of CAJQUW010002938.1, from coordinate 14,633 downwards.
CACTCAGCTCAAGCAAGTGAAATATCAAGTCTATAGGCCATCCACAAATGGCTCTATCGGCCCTCTAAACTAGTCCTACTTTGATCATGCAAAAGGAGGCCAAATCCCAAAAGTCAAAAATTGGACAAAAATTGCTCCAACTTTGAAGGACTGTTAGGCACATGTATTATAAAAGTTTGTTACGGGACCTCATTATTCTCATAGAAGGGGTCTATATATATATATCCATTGACATAGATATCGATAAATTTTAACTCATGAAATGTCCCAGGGGGGCCAAACTGAAATACCTCAAAATAACCCTATTTTCGTGGGCCCACGTGGGCCTTGGCGGTTTTTTTAATAAAAACTTTAATTTTAATCGAAAAACTTTGTTCATTTGACAAGAGTAGCGCAGAGAACAGCTCGACCGCCCATTAAAATTTCAACAGTTCGAGAGCTCATCTTTGCATAGAAATAGGACCCCCAAAATTGGCCATTTTTTAGCCCAAAATTTTGGAAACCCTTTTTGGCCCCCCTGAAACAATAGGAAGGAGACACTCAAAAAATCTGAAATAATTCAGAGGAACACTCAAGACACCCAAGTTGGTGCTGGTGAAAACAAAATCCGGAATCAATATGATTTGTGGTTCCCAGGGGGGCTCAAAGTTGAAAATTGCCCAAATTTGGGTCATTTTTTGACCAATGCTAACCCGATCTGTGGGCCCACAAACTTGTTCCCCTTTTCCGGCACTTTCACAATAGAAATCGATTAGGGTTAGGATGGATTCATAAAATATGGGTCTCTGACTTTGTGACACAAAAAAATTGAGTCAATCCATTGCCCGCAAGCGGGTCCATGGATCCCCCAAAGATGGGTTCACATAACCCTCATGCATTCGGGTTGAGTCACATTGTGGATTCTTGGGGTCAAACATGGGTCAACTTCTATGGCCTCCCCCACCAACCCAACTGATCCGCATTGCTAAAACTTGGATTCCACATAGACATATGATCTTCAGCTTTGAGTTGACATAGATATCGGACCTATTGAACATTGGGAAGGGGTCATGCGGGCCAAGTGAAAACAGTCAAAATTAACCCGAATTTCGTGGGCCCACCATTGGTCTAATGTATTTTTGGGTCAGTGATGTCACATTCAACGACTTTGGCCCCCTGCCACAGCCACTGTAGCACCTGGGTGGGCCAGACACTTTGACCCTGTGTTAGTGCTTGGCGTCCCCAATAGATTTACATAGATATCGAACATTATACTTGTTTGTTAGTGCCATAGCCATGCACTCAAAAGTTGCTCAAATTGGGACTCCCAGACTTGACTTTGGTTATATTAGAAATCGGAATAACCCTAAAATGCACTTTCCCCCATAGATATCTACACCCTTGCCAATGTTCCTAAAACAACACCATTTTTGACATCAAAGTTTCCCATGTTCCTTGCGGAGGATGCTCTTCAACTTCAACAATGTCAAGGTCAATATCAAATACTAGCTATTGACATAGATATCGACATTGAAATGGACCATTAAACTACCGTAGAAATCGATTAAAGTTGGACTAATTTTGCTGATTTTCACGGCTAAACCCCTGCATTTATCCCCTTTTGAGCCCACAAACTGCATGAGGTCTTGAAGGGAAAGTGTCAAACACTTTAATCAATTGTTGATACATTATCATAGATATCTGAATGACTGGTAAACAATGTTTTTGGCAGTGAACATTGCATTTTCACATGAAAATTTCTATTCATAGTTAACTGGTGGGTGGCAATAACTCATTGTTGTACTTTTTCAACAACAGTTTAGATATTGATGCTGGGTTTCGCAGGACCTCTTCAATAAAGTTCAACCAATGCTGATTTAGTTGGATTACCATATAGATTGTGACTGTGTCATTGATATGTGAATGTGTCATTGCCATAGATGAAGTCTTACTTTCTCATGTCATAGTTGAAATTAACATAGATATAGAATCTCAGGCTGAAATTAATAATTCTCAAAGTTCATGAAATGACATCGCAGTGACCTCTTTCAAGGTCACTCACATTAAACAAAATATCCGCATAGATATTATCACGAGGATCGACTAGACAATCTTCATAGATATCTAGTGCACCGAGCGAAGTTTGGCCTTTTAATAGTTTTGAATGCAAAAAATAAATATGAGAAAGCCGATGAGAGTCAGTACTTCTGATAGGGCTTCAGACAGTTCTATATTGTGCTTCTGTATTGATGTTAATACTGAGTTTCGCAGACATATGACTTCTTCAATGTAATATTATTACTTAGCTGCCACGTTTATCTATTGTTGGATCATTAATCATGACAAGTATGTCATGTGAAAAATTACATTATGCCATGTCATCAATTACATAGACATAGAAATAAGATGTCAGTACCATAATGAAAATTTTCAAGATCCATTCAATGAATTCACAATTATCTCTCACAAGGTCATTTACTATTGAGTTAGAGTCTGTACAGATTTCAATATTGAGTTTTACTATTGCAGTTTCATAGATATCTGAATTAATAGAGCGCATAATGTTTCTTCATAAAAATGCATATTCTAACAAATCTTGCTTATCTGGGGGACCCAGAGATCAGGAACCACGATTAGGCAGTCAAGCTCAAGGACTTAGGGATCAGGAGACACGCCTGGTCAGTCAATTTCAAGGACTTGAGGTTTAGGACGGTCAATGAATGAGTGATCTCGGTCCTCAACTTGAGGTTAGGATAAGAAGAAGGGAAAGGCAATGCTGACAATGCATCTGGACTGTTTATCAGGAGGACTTAGGGTTCAGGAGCCACGATTAGGCAGTCAAGCTCAAGGACTTAAGGATCAGGAGCCACGCCTGGTCAGTCAGCTTTAAGGACTTGAGGTTTAGGACGGTCAATGAATGAGTGATCTCGGTCCTCAACTTGAGGTTAGGATAAGAAGAAGGGAAGGCCAACCGTGACAATGCATCTGGACTGCTGATCAGGAGGACTTAGGGTTCAGGAGCCACGATTAGGCAGTCAAGCTCAAGGACTTAGGGATCAGGAGCCACGATTAGGCAGTCAAGCTCAAGGACTTAGGGATCAGGAACCACGATTAGGAAGTCAAGCTCAAGGACTTAGGGATCAGGAGCCACGCCTGGTCAGTCAGCTTTAAGGACTTGAGGTTTAGGACGGCCGATGAATGAGTGATCTCGGTCCTCAACTTGAGGTTAGGATAAGAAGAAGGGAAAGGCAATGCTGACAATGCATCTGGACTGCTTATCAGGAGGACTTAGGGATCATGAGCCACACATGGTCAGTCAAGTTCAAGGACTTAGGGATAAGGAGTCACGGCCGGTCAGTCAACCTCTAGGACTTAAGGATCAGAAGCCACGCCTATTATTTTATTGATATATTGAGTCTCTCAGCTCAAGCAAGTGAAATATCAAGTCTATAGGCCATCCACAAGTAGCTCTATCGGCCTTCTAAACTAGTCCAACTTTGACCATGTAAAAGGAGGCCAAATCCCAAAAGTCAAAAATTGGACAAAAATTGCTCCAACTTTGAAGGACTGTTAGGCACATGTATTATAAAAGTTTGTTACGGGACCTCATTATTCTCATAGAAGGGGTCTATATATATATCCATTGACATAGATATCGATAAATTTTAACTCATGAAATGTCCCAGGGGGGCCAAACTGAAATACCTCAAAATAACCCTATTTTCGTGGGTCCACGTGGGCCTTGGCGGTTTTTTTAATAAAAACTTTAATTTTAATCGAAAAACTTTGTTCATTTGACAAGAGTAGCGCAGAGAACAGCTCGACCGCCCACTAAAATTTCAACAGTTCGAGAGCTCATCTTTGCATAGAAATAGGACCCCCAAAATTGGCCATTTTTTAGCCCAAAATTTTGGAAACCCTTTTTGGCCCCCCTGAAACAATAGGAAGGAGACACTCAAAAAATTTGAAATAATTCAGAGGAACACTCAAGACACCCAAGTTGGTGCTGGTGAAAAAAAATCCGGAATCAATATGATTTGTGGTTCCCAGGGGGGCTCAAAGTTGAAAATTGCCCAAATTTGGGTCATTTTTTGACCAATGCTAACCCGATCTGTGGGCCCACAAACTTGTTCCCCTTTTCCGGCACTTTCACAATAGAAATCGATTAGGGTTAGGATGGATTCATAAAATATGGGTCTCTGACTTTGTGACACAAAAAAATTGAGTCAATCCATTGCCCGCAAGCGGGTCCATGGATCCCCCAAAGATGGGTTCACATAACCCTCATGCATTCGGGTTGAGTCACATTGTGGATTCTTGGGGTCAAACATGGGTCAACTTCTATGGCCTCCCCCACCAACCCAACTGATCCGCATTGCTAAAACTTGGATTCCACATAGACATATGATCTTCAGCTTTGAGTTGACATAGATATCGGACCTATTGAACATTGGGAAGGGGTCATGCGGGCCAAGTGAAAACAGTCAAAATTAACCCGAATTTCGTGGGCCCACCATTGGTCTAATGTATTTTTGGGTCAGTGATGTCACATTCAACGACTTTGGCCCCCTGCCACAGCCACTGTAGCACCTGGGTGGGCCAGACACTTTGACCCTGTGTTAGTGCTTGGCGTCCCCAATAGATTTACATAGATATCGAACATTATACTTGTTTGTTAGTGCCATAGCCATGCACTCAAAAGTTGCTCAAATTGGGACTCCCAGACTTGACTTTGGTTATATTAGAAATCGGAATAACCCTAAAATGCACTTTCCCCCATAGATATCTACACCCTTGCCAATGTTCCTAAAACAACACCATTTTTGACATCAAAGTTTCCCATGTTCCTTGCGGAGGATGCTCTTCAACTTCAACAATGTCAAGGTCAATATCAAATACTAGCTATTGACATAGATATCGACATTGAAATGGACCATTAAACTACCGTAGAAATCGATTAAAGTTGGACTAATTTTGCTGATTTTCACGGCTAAACCCCTGCATTTATCCCCTTTTGAGCCCACAAACTGCATGAGGTCTTGAAGGGAAAGTGTCAAACACTTTAATCAATTGTTGATACATTATCATAGATATCTGAATGACTGGTAAACAATGTTTTTGGCAGTGAACATTGCATTTTCACATGAAAATTTCTATTCATAGTTAACTGGTGGGTGGCAATAACTCATTGTTGTACTTTTTCAACAACAGTTTAGATATTGATGCTGGGTTTCGCAGGACCTCTTCAATAAAGTTCAACCAATGCTGATTTAGTTGGATTACCATATAGATTGTGACTGTGTCATTGATATGTGAATGTGTCATTGCCATAGATGAAGTCTTACTTTCTCATGTCATAGTTGAAATTAACATAGATATAGAATCTCAGGCTGAAATTAATAATTCTCAAAGTTCATGAAATGACATGGCAGTGACCTCTTTCAAGGTCACTCACATTAAACAAAATATCCGCATAGATATTATCACGAGGATCGACTAGACAATCTTCATAGATATCTAGTGCACCGAGCGAAGTTTGGCCTTTTAATAGTTTTGAATGCAAAAAATAAATATGAGAAAGCCGATGAGAGTCAGTACTTCTGATAGGGCTTCAGACAGTTCTATATTGTGCTTCTGTATTGATGTTAATACTGAGTTTCGCAGACATATGACTTCTTCAATGTAATATTATTACTTAGCTGCCACGTTTATCTATTGTTGGATCATTAATCATGACAAGTATGTCATGTGAAAAATTACATTATGCCATGTCATCAATTACATAGACATAGAAATAAGATGTCAGTACCATAATGAAAATTTTCAAGATCCATTCAATGAATTCACAATTATCTCTCACAAGGTCATTTACTATTGAGTTAGAGTCTGTACAGATTTCAATATTGAGTTTTACTATTGCAGTTTCATAGATATCTGAATTAATAGAGCGCATAATGTTTCTTCATAAAAATGCATATTCTAACAAATCTTGCTTATCTGGGGGCCCAGAGATCAGGAACCACGATTAGGCAGTCAAGCTCAAGGACTTAGGGATCAGGAGACACGCCTGGTCAGTCAATTTCAAGGACTTGAGGTTTAGGACGGTCAATGAATGAGTGATCTCGGTCCTCAACTTGAGGTTAGGATAAGAAGAAGGGAAAGGCAATGCTGACAATGCATCTGGACTGTTTATCAGGAGGACTTAGGGTTCAGGAGCCACGATTAGGCAGTCAAGCTCAAGGACTTAAGGATCAGGAGCCACGCCTGGTCAGTCAGCTTTAAGGACTTGAGGTTTAGGACGGTCAATGAATGAGTGATCTCGGTCCTCAACTTGAGGTTAGGATAAGAAGAAGGGAAGGCCAACCGTGACAATGCATCTGGACTGCTGATCAGGAGGACTTAGGGTTCAGGAGCCACGATTAGGCAGTCAAGCTCAAGGACTTAGGGATCAGGAGCCACGATTAGGCAGTCAAGCTCAAGGACTTAGGGATCAGGAGCCACGATTAGGCAGTCAAGCTCAAGGACTTAGGGATCAGGAGCCACGCCTGGTCAGTCAGCTTTAAGGACTTGAGGTTTAGGACGGCCGATGAATGAGTGATCTCGGTCCTCAACTTGAGGTTAGGATAAGAAGAAGGGAAAGGCAATGCTGACAATGCATCTGGACTGCTTATCAGGAGGACTTAGGGATCATGAGCCACACATGGTCAGTCAAGTTCAAGGACTTAGGGATAAGGAGTCACGGCCGGTCAGTCAACCTCTAGGACTTAAGGATCAGGAGCCACGCCTATTATTTTATTGATATATTGAGTCTCTCAGCTCAAGCAAGTGAAATATCAAGTCTATAGGCTATCCACAAGTAGCTCTATCGGCCCTCTAAACTAGTCCAACTTTGATCATGCAAAAGGAGGCCAAATCCCAAAAGTCAAAAATAGGAGAAAAATTGCTCCAACTTTCAAGGACTGTTAGGCACATGTCTTAAAAAAGTTTGTTACGGGACCTCATTATTCTCATAGAAGGGGTGTATACATATCCATTGACATAGATATCGATAAATTTTAACTCATGAAATGTCCCAGGGGGGCCAAACTGAAATACCTCAAAATAACCCTATTTTCGTGGGCCCACGTGGGCCTTGGCGGTTTTTTTAATAAAAACTTTAATTTTAATCGAAAAACTTTGTTCATTTGACAAGAGTAGCGCAGAGAACAGCTCGACCGCCCACTAAAATTTCAACAGTTCGAGAGCTCATCTTTGCATAGAAATAGGACCCCCAAAATTGGCCATTTTTTAGCCCAAAATTTTGGAAACCCTTTTTGGCCCCCCTGAAACAATAGGAAGGAGACACTCAAAAAATTTGAAATAATTCAGAGGAACACTCAAGACACCCAAGTTGGTGATGGTGAAAAAAAAATCCGGAATCAATATGATTTGTGGTTCCCAGGGGGGCTCAAAGTTGAAAATTGCCCAAATTTGGGTCATTTTTTGACCAATGCTAACCCGATCTGTGGGCCCACAAACTTGTTCCCCTTTTCCGGCACTTTCACAATAGAAATCGATTAGGGTTAGGATGGATTCATAAAATATGGGTCTCTGACTTTGTGACACAAAAAAATTGAGTCAATCCATTGCCCGCAAGCGGGTCCATGGATCCCCCAAAGATGGGTTCACATAACCCTCATGCATTCGGGTTGAGTCACATTGTGGATTCTTGGGGTCAAACATGGGTCAACTTCTATGGCCTCCCCCACCAACCCAACTGATCCGCATTGCTAAAACTTGGATTCCACATAGACATATGATCTTCAGCTTTGAGTTGACATAGATATCGGACCTATTGAACATTGGGAAGGGGTCATGCGGGCCAAGTGAAAACAGTCAAAATTAACCCGAATTTCGTGGGCCCACCATTGGTCTAATGTATTTTTGGGTCAGTGATGTCACATTCAACGACTTTGGCCCCCTGCCACAGCCACTGTAGCACCTGGGTGGGCCAGACACTTTGACCCTGTGTTAGTGCTTGGCGTCCCCAATAGATTTACATAGATATCGAACATTATACTTGTTTGTTAGTGCCATAGCCATGCACTCAAAAGTTGCTCAAATTGGGACTCCCAGACTTGACTTTGGTTATATTAGAAATCGGAATAACCCTAAAATGCACTTTCCCCCATAGATATCTACACCCTTGCCAATGTTCCTAAAACAACACCATTTTTGACATCAAAGTTTCCCATGTTCCTTGCGGAGGATGCTCTTCAACTTCAACAATGTCAAGGTCAATATCAAATACTAGCTATTGACATAGATATCGACATTGAAATGGACCATTAAACTACCGTAGAAATCGATTAAAGTTGGACTAATTTTGCTGATTTTCACGGCTAAACCCCTGCATTTATCCCCTTTTGAGCCCACAAACTGCATGAGGTCTTGAAGGGAAAGTGTCAAACACTTTAATCAAGTGTTGATACATTATCATAGATATCGGAATGACTGGTAAACAATGTTTTTGGCAGTGAACATTGCATTTTCACATGAAAATTTCTATTCATAGTTAACTGGTGGGTGGCAATAACTCATTGTTGTACTTTTTCAACAACAGTTTAGATATTGATGCTGGGTTTCGCAGGACCTCTTCAATAAAGTTCAACCAATGCTGATTTAGTTGGATTACCATATAGATTGTGACTGTGTCATTGATATGTGAATGTGTCATTGCCATAGATGAAGTCTTACTTTCTCATGTCATAGTTGAAATTAACATAGATATAGAATCTCAGGCTGAAATTAATAATTCTCAAAGTTCATGAAATGACATCGCAGTGACCTCTTTCAAGGTCACTCACATTAAACAAAATATCCGCATAGATATTATCACGAGGATCGACTAGACAATCTTCATAGATATCTAGTGCACCGAGCGAAGTTTGGCCTTTTCATAGTTTTGAATGCAAAAAATAAATATGAGAAAGCCGATGAGAGTCAGTACTTCTGATAGGGCTTCAGACAGTTCTATATTGTGCTTCTGTATTGATGTTAATACTGAGTTTCGCAGAAATATGACTTCTTCAATGTAATATTATTACTTAGCTGCCACGTTTATCTATTGTTGGATCATTAATCATGACAAGTATGTCATGTGAAAAATTACATTATGCCATGTCATCAATTACATAGACATAGAAATAGGATGTCAGTACCATAATGAAAATTTTCAAGATCCATTCAATGAATTCACAATTATCTCTCACAAGGTCATTTACTATTGAGTTAGAGTCTGTACAGATTTCAATATTGAGTTTTACTATTGCAGTTTCATAGATATCTGAATTAATAGAGCGCATAATGTTTCTTCATAAAAATGCATATTCTAACAAATCTTGCTTATCTGGGGGACACAGAGATCAGGAACCACGATTAGGCAGTCAAGCTCAAGGACTTAGGGATCAGGAGACACGCCTGGTCAGTCAATTTCAAGGACTTGAGGTTTAGGACGGTCAATGAATGAGTGATCTCGGTCCTCAACTTGAGGTTAGGATAAGAAGAAGGGAAAGGCAATGCTGACAATGCATCTGGACTGTTTATCAGGAGGACTTAGGGTTCAGGAGCCACGATTAGGCAGTCAAGCTCAAGGACTTAGGGATCAGGAGCCACGCCTGGTCAGTCAGCTTTAAGGACTTGAGGTTTAGGACGGTCAATGAATGAGTGATCTCGGTCCTCAACTTGAGGTTAGGATAAGAAGAAGGGAAGGCCAACCGTGACAATGCATCTGGACTGCTGATCAGGAGGACTTAGGGTTCAGGAGCCACGATTAGGCAGTCAAGCTCAAGGACTTAGGGATCAGGAGCCACGATTAGGCAGTCAAGCTCAAGGACTTAGGGATCAGGAGCCACGATTAGGCAGTCAAGTTCAAGGACTTAGGGATCAGGAGCCACGCCTGGTCAGTCAGCTTTAAGGACTTGAGGTTTAGGACGGTCGATGAATGAGTGATCTCGGTCCTCAACTTGAGGTTAGGATAAGAAGAAGGGAAAGGTAATGCTGACAATGCATCTGGACTGCTGATCAGGAGGACTTAGGGATCAGGAGCCACACATGCTCAGTCAAGTTCAAGGACTTAGGGATAAGGAGTCACGGCCGGTCAGTCAACCTCAAGGACTTAAGGATCAGGAGCCACGCCTATTATTTTATTGATATATTGAGTCTCTCAGCTCAAGCAAGTGAAATATCAAGTCTATAGGCCATCCACAAGTGGCTCTATCGGCCCTCTAAACTAGTCCAACTTTGACCATGCAAAAGGAGGCCAAATCCCAAAAGTCAAAAATTGGTCAAAAATTGTTCCAACTTTCAAGGACTCTTAGGCCCATGTCTGATAGAAGTTTGTTACGGGACCTCATTATTCTGATAGAAGGGGTCTATATATATATCCATTGACATAGATATCGATAAATTTTAACTCATGAAATGTCCCAGGGGGGCCAAACTGAAATACCTCAAAATAACCCTATTTTCGTGGGCCCACGTGGGCCTTGGCGGTTTTTTTAATAAAAACTTTAATTTTAATCGAAAAACTTTGTTCATTTGACAAGAGTAGCGCAGAGAACAGCTCGACCGCCCACTAAAATTTCAACAGTTCGAGAGCTCATCTTTGCATAGAAATAGGACCCCCAAAATTGGCCATTTTTTAGCCCAAAATTTTGGAAACCCTTTTGGCCCCCCTGAAACAATAGGAAGGAGACACTCAAAAAATTTGAAATAATTCAGAGGAACACTCAAGACACCCAAGTTGGTGATGGTGAAAAAAAAATCCGGAATCAATATGATTTGTGGTTCCCAGGGGGGCTCAAAGTTGAAAATTGCCCAAATTTGGGTCATTTTTTGACCAATGCTAACCCGATCTGTGGGCCCACAAACTTGTTCCCCTTTTCCGGCACTTTCACAATAGAAATCGATTAGGGTTAGGATGGATTCATAAAATATGGGTCTCTGACTTTGTGACACAAAAAAATTGAGTCAATCCATTGCCCGCAAGCGGGTCCATGGATCCCCCAAAGATGGGTTCACATAACCCTCATGCATTCGGGTTGAGTCACATTGTGGATTCTTGGGGTCAAACATGGGTCAACTTCTATGGCCTCCCCCACCAACCCAACTGATCCGCATTGCTAAAACTTGGATTCCACATAGACATATGATCTTCAGCTTTGAGTTGACATAGATATCGGACCTATTGAACATTGGGAAGGGTCATGCGGACCAAGTGAAAACAGTCAAAATTAACCCGAATTTCGTGGGCCCACCATTGGTCTAATGTATTTTTGGGTCAGTGATCTCACATTCAACGACTTTGGCCCCCTGCCACAGCCACTGTAGCACCTGGGTGGGCCAGACACTTTGACCCTGTGTTAGTGCTTGGCGTCCCCAATAGATTTACATAGATATCGAACATTATACTTGTTTGTTAGTGCCATAGCCATGCACTCAAAAGTTGCTCAAATTGGGACTCCCAGACTTGACTTTGGTTATATTAGAAATCGGAATAACCCTAAAATGCACTTTCCCCCATAGATATCTACACCCTTGCCAATGTTCCTAAAACAACACCATTTTTGACATCAAAGTTTCCCATGTTCCTTGCGGAGGATGCTCTTCAACTTCAACAATGTCAAGGTCAATATCAAATACTAGCTATTGACATAGATATCGACATTGAAATGGACCATTAAACTACCGTAGAAATCGATTAAAGTTGGACTAATTTTGCTGATTTTCACGGCTAAACCCCTGCATTTATCCCCTTTTGAGCCCACAAACTGCATGAGGTCTTGAAGGGAAAGTGTCAAACACTTTAATCAATTGTTGATACATTATCATAGATATCGGAATGACTGGTAAACAATGTTTTTGGCAGTGAACATTGCATTTTCACATGAAAATTTCTATTCATAGTTAACTGGTGGGTGGCAATAACTCATTGTTGTACTTTTTCAACAACAGTTTAGATATTGATGCTGGGTTTCGCAGGACCTCTTCAATAAAGTTCAACCAATGCTGATTTAGTTGGATTACCATATAGATTGTGACTGTGTCATTGATATGTGAATGTGTCATTGCCATAGATGAAGTCTTACTTTCTCATGTCATAGTTGAAATTAACATAGATATAGAATCTCAGGCTGAAATTAATAATTCTCAAAGTTCATGAAATGACATCGCAGTGACCTCTTTCAAGGTCACTCACATTAAACAAAATATCCGCATAGATATTATCACGAGGATCGACTAGACAATCTTCATAGATATCTAGTGCACCGAGCGAAGTTTGGCCTTTTCATAGTTTTGAATGCAAAAAATAAATATGAGAAAGCCGATGAGAGTCAGTACTTCTGATAGGGCTTCAGACAGTTCTATATTGTGCTTCTGTATTGATGTTAATACTGAGTTTCGCAGACATATGACTTCTTCAATGTAATATTATTACTTAGCTGCCACGTTTATCTATTGTTGGATCATTAATCATGACAAGTATGTCATGTGAAAAATTACATTATGCCATGTCATCAATTACATTGACATAGAAATAGGATGTCAGTACCATAATGAAAATTTTCAAGATCCATTCAATGAATTCACAATTATCTCTCACAAGGTCATTTACTATTGAGTTAGAGTCTGTACAGATTTCAATATTGAGTTTTACTATTGCAGTTTCATAGATATCTGAATTAATAGAGCGCATATTGTTTCTTCATAAAAATGCATATTCTAACAAATCTTGCTTATCTGGGGGACTCAGAGATCAGGAACCACGATTAGGCAGTCAAGCTCAAGGACTTAGGGATCAGGAGCCACGCCTGGTCAGTCAATTTCAAGGACTTGAGGTTTAGGACGGTCAATGAATGAGTGATCTCGGTCCTCAACTTGAGGTTAGGATAAGAAGAAGGGAAAGGCAATGCTGACAATGCATCTGGACTGTTTATCAGGAGGACTTAGGGTTCAGGAGCCACGATTAGGCAGTCAAGCTCAAGGACTTAAGGATCAGGAGCCACGCCTGGTCAGTCAGCTTTAAGGACTTGAGGTTTAGGACGGTCAATGAATGAGTGATCTCGGTCCTCAACTTGAGGTTAGGATAAGAAGAAGGGAAGGCCAACCGTGACAATGCATCTGGACTGCTTATCAGGAGGACTTAGGGTTCAGGAGCCACGATTAGGCAGTCAAGCTCAAGGACTTAGGGATCAGGAGCCACGATTAGGCAGTCAAGCTCAAGGACTTAGGGATCAGGAGCCACGATTAGGAAGTCAAGTTCAAGGACTTAGGGATCAGGAGCCACGCCTGGTCAGTCAGCTTTAAGGACTTGAGGTTTAGGACGGTCGATGAATGAGTGATCTCGGTCCTCAACTTGAGGTTAGGATAAGAAGAAGGGAAAGGTAATGCTGACAATGCATCTGGACTGCTGATCAGGAGGACTTAGGGATCAGGAGCCACACATGGTCAGTCAAGTTCAAGGACTTAGGGATAAGGAGTCACGGCCGGTCAGTCAACCTCTAGGACTTAAGGATCAGGAGCCACGCCTATTATTTTATTGATATATTGAGTCTCTCAGCTCAAGCATGTGAAATATCAAGTCTATAGGCTATCCACAAGTAGCTCTATCGGCCCTCTAAACTAGTCCAACTTTGATCATGCAAAAGGAGGCCAAATCCCACAAGTCAAAAATAGGAGAAAAATTGCTCCAACTTTCAAGGACTGTTAGGCACATGTCTTAAAAAGTTTGTCACGGGACCTCATTATTCTCATATAAAGGGTCTATATATATCCATTAACATATATGTCGATCAATTTTCACTCATGAAATGTCCCAGGGGGCCAAACTAAAATACCTCAAAATAACCCTATTTTCGTTGGCCCACAGTTTGTTGCTACACTTAGGACCCGTTCCATATAGAAATATATTCCAACAGACTAAAAGACTAGAATATAGGTCACTCAGCTCAAGCACGTAAAATATCAAGTCAATAGGCCATCCACAAGTGGCTCTATCGGCCCTCTAAACTAGTCCTACTTTGATCATGCAAAAGGAGGCCAAATCCCAAAAGTCAAAAATTGGACAAAAGTTGCTCCAACTTTCAAGGACTCTTACGCCCTGTTGTGATGAAAGTTTGTTACCAGACCTCAGTATTCTCAAAGAAGGGGTGTATACATATCCATTGACATATACATCGATACATTTTAACTCATGAAATGTCCCAGGGGGGCCAACCTGAAATACCTCAAAATAACCCTATTTCCGTGGGCCCACAGTTTGGTGCCACACTTGGGACCCCTTCCCCATGGGAATATATTCCAACAGACTAGAATACTAAAATAGAGGTCACTCAGCTCAAGCAAGTAAAATATCAATTCTATAGGCTATCCACAAGTGGCTCTATCGCCCTCTAAAACTAGTCCTACTTTGACCATGCAAAAGGAGGCCAAATCTCAAAAGTCAAAAATTGGACAAAAATTGCTCCAACTTTCAGGGACTCTTAGGCACATGTCTGATAAAAGTTTGTTACGGGACCTCATTATTCTCATAGAAGGGGTTTAGAAATATCCATTGACATAGAAATCGATAAATTTTAACTCATGAAATGTCCCAGGGGGCCAAACTGAAATAC